>APFE031502026.1:36505-78461 GCA_000404065.3 Pinus taeda | reverse complement strand
AATATTTGAAAAATATATATAGAAGAAATAAGTGATATTTAATAATAAAAATAGCTCCAGTTGACATATTGTTTACGTAAAAACATCAAGGAAAAAATGGAGACTAGTAATGAAAAGTTTCTTGAAACCCGTAGTACATGTGTTTGCACACTATTTAACATCAAAGGATCACTCGCAGGAAGAGATATCATAATCTCTATCAGTCCTACTGAAAGAAGTAATTATGTTAGTCCTAAATGTGCTAATTAATTGGTGATTCCTGAATCAAATATAGTTGAAACAAATATTTTTCATTTTTGGCAAACAATACAATATAAGCAATTTACATCTAAATATTGGAGATTATACTTTTACCTCACAATTCACCGTGCAAACCTTATCTTTTAATGATAGTGACATTATTTTGGGATCACCATGATGAAAACTCTAGGTTCCTTTATTACATTTTCTTACAAAAGGAAGAAAATAACGCTCCAAGATGTTACACTGAAACCTAATTTAGTAATGCCAGAAGATATATCGGATATTTCAAAAGTAATTTCTCAATAAGGTAAAAAAGTATTACAAAATATGCAAAATGAAATTGACAAAATCACTATTGACAAAAATGAAGTTTCTCGACTTAAAACCACAGTGAAAAATTGCTGACGCAAATTAAGAAATTTAAGAAGGATAAGAAGTCATTAGAAAACCAGGTACAACAACTTATCAAGAAGGAAGCATCAAATGTAGGAATTCAAGTTGATGACAAAACAACAAATACCGATTCAGTGAATGTCACAACTCAGGAAGAAGACAAGCAAGTTGAAGAAAAGACGCGCGTGGATATTGTAGTTCAAACACTGAACATCCCCAATGAATGTTTCATAACCAACTCAACAACATCTTCGCCAGAAGAAAATATAAAAATTGCCGCATGCCCAGTAAGGAGAAATCAAACCAAAAAAGTTCCATATTGGTATCCGAATCATGAGAACGAACGAATCAACTATGCTACATATTTGAACCAGTCAAAACCGAAACAACAAACTGATGTTCTGGATAATAGTGATGTAATCTCAATCCACTCTTATGCTAACAAGTCGTTGCAAAATTCTAGTGATCAGAGCACTATACAGAAGATTAATCTAGGATGGTTTGATCCCTTCTCGGTACGACAATTTTGTTTGTCACTAAGAAGATCATATCAACTTGTATCGACGAGGATGACTATTCCGAAACAGAAAGACTTTCGAAGCCGAAAAAAAGATCAAGCCTTTTTCATCGACAAGCTTTGAGGACAAAGCTTTTTGAGGAAGGAGGTAATGTAACGAATAAAATATATAAATAATATAAATATAATGTAAAAGATAATAATCATAAATAATAGTTAGTTAAGCTAGTAATTAGGTTGAAGAGGCATGTTTAATAGGACATGACTCTTCATGAAGAGACACTTAGCTTGGTATATAAGCAAGCCTCTCGTTCTCATTTGTAATTCATTCTCATTCATATTCATATATTTTAATATAATATTTATATCCTCAATGGATAATTTCATATTCCAAGTCTTTTGGAGTAATTAATTGTAGAAGGAACTTTGTTCGTTTCATGTATAATCAAGACATGTCTAGGTCATGAAAAGCATATAATTTCTCATAAAAAAGGCCACACGAGTAATGCATCTTATGATTTCATTGTCTAAATGTAGGATTAGGCAGTCCCTTTGTCAGCCACAAGTACTGTGTCTAAATTGCAGTACTAAATACTATGCTTTAATGTTCTTTAAGGGATTTCATACGAGACCAAATCCTAACTCTTGGTCAATAATGTGATTCAATCAATGTTGAATAATGTACTGCATGCTCAAAAAAAAATTGAATGTCAAGTCATTTGTGAGGTTTGAATCCAAAATGTTGAATAATGTATTGCATGCTCAAGAAAAATTGATTGTCAAGTCAGATGTCAGATTTGAATCCAAAGTAGGCTCAATGATTGTATTAATGGGGAATAGGAGTTTGCTTAGGGTGACAAATATGAACATCTTATTTTGGGGATTGAAAACGAGCCTTTAGGGGATATTTGTTGGCAATGCATTGTACTCAGATGAGTGCTCTCGACTACCATTACTATATTCTGTTGGATATTCTTTGTTAGTCTTGGTGTATGGTTATATCCTTCAGGTTATGGTGATTATTCATGCTGATTGCCTATAGTAACCACTAATTAGATGTATTTTTCCATCACACTGGTATATGTTCAGCCCTAGGTTGTCACGAATAAGTATTCCAAGTTGAAAGTGCTTAATTCTACCATACTAGATTGAAAACTTCAACTAAGCTTCCTAAGCTACCTGATTATAATGGCCTCTTATGAGGCACTTCCTAAATTTGTTTCCAAGTATATGGGAGTGAATATATTCACTAAATAATTACCATGACAATGGAACCCTGAGATAAAACATACTATCTATCTATCTATAGATAGAGAGTTGATAGCAATTGATGAAGATCCAAAGATTAGCTCAACCAGTTTAACAATCCGCCCAAAGGCATGTTGCTAATGGAGAGGCCATAGGTTACAGGTGCAAATCTGGTTGAGTCCCTTAGAGTTACCAGCAGGACTTGTGGCTGGCAATTGAGACACCCTCCATCTGGATATTCTGCAGAAGAGGGAGGGATACTGCAAGGTTTTACTTGGGCAAAAAAAAAAAATATTATTATATATATATATATATAATATATATATATTATATAAACATTCATGAACTTAGAAACCACTGCTTAAAATCTCAAGGCAAAGCACTACAAATGACAAATAAGAGCTTGATATATTGCTAGTTGATGGACACAGTTGATTGGTTTGCATAGGTACTACCATACTGGATAATATATTCATGAACTTAGAAACCATATATATATATTCATGAACTTAGAAACCACTACTTAAAATATCAAGGCAGAGCTCTACAAATGACAAATAAGAGCTCGATATATTGCTAGTTGATGGACACAGTTGGTCTTGGTTTGCATGGGTACTACCATATTGGATAATATTGGCAATAAATTTACAGATTCCCTCATACTCACTTCTCCATTGATCCTTTTTGGGTAATCCCAAAGAAGATCATGAAGACAATTAGAGATGAGATATTTCTATTTTTTTTTTACAGTAGTGAATTGGTAATGTGAAAATTCCTTGAAAAGTAGCAACTGGAATCAATTCTCCTAACTGATTATTCAATTTATTAATTTTTTGATTAATATCGAAAAAATCGCACTGCAATTTCTTCGCAAATTAAAATAAACGCTGCAGAAATAAAAATGCTGGAAACTGAGAAATGCTAGCACACACACAAAATAAAATATGACATCGTTATTTTGGGACAAATGTCCCCGGAGAAACCCAATGTGGGAAAACCCTTGCAGCAGCTAAGGGTTTTATTATTATGCAACAGTGAGAAATTTTGAGTACAACTGGATGACCAAAACTGACAATCATCTACAAGAGAAACTGGCCACAAAAATTAGTGAGACAAATTTGTCACCCGGGACTGATCCAGCTCCAAAATTGGCACTTACTGGGCTCCATGCAACCCCTATGTCAGCCTTTGCATCACACTTGTGCAGGCTCGTGTACACTCTGCTTGGAAAATGCAACTCATCAAACCATTTTCCCAACTCAGCATCTGAGAATGGCTTGCTAGCCCCTTCCGGAAATTCTCTCGGCCTCCAACAACTGAATCGACCCTTTGACCAGCCAAATTGAACTCTGCGTCTGAAGCTTTTGCGTAGCCCCAATGAGGAAACTCGACCCTCCTGTAGCTGACTCTATGGAACTAGAAGACTTCCTCTAGACTCACTGTCTCTGCCCCTCTGCCACCTGCTACTCAACCCCAGACTCGATTTCTCCTGTTGAATCACCTACATTGGAAAATCGAATTGTCTAGATCACTGAGTATCTACACTGGTGTGTTCTCCATCTACCCATCGACCACTTCTTATAATCTCCAGCTGGGACTCCAACGACCAAGATTAAAACCTAATCAATAGTTGAGATCATCTCTAAGTCGATCAGTGTGATTTTCTAGAGAATTCTTACCTTTCTCAATTAATTAGTATTAATTAACCAATTTTCCTACGTTAAACTTAGGAAATTTTTAATTATGGTCAATTAATGTAATTGAGCCATCTCTAGGTGAAATTTCCATAAATGATTTTTGGGTTTTGAAAAACTCGTGTTTTAGGCTTTAGCCTCTCCACAAAGTTTTGAGACTAGAACACCATCTAATGCTAGAAAAATTAACACTCCCACTTAGCAAGGAAAGTGTTCTCTCTCTTTAGTGTTGCACAATCTGCAACAACACCCTGTCTTTGCAACATCCTCCATACATGTTGTCAATGTCTGACAACTGTAGCTGCCTGCCACTATCCACCAACCACTTCACTAACTCTAATTCATCTGCCACTGGTTGTAGTTGAACCATGTTGTTGCATCTGTGTTGTTTCTGACACTGCACTATACATCCTACACTGCTGCCAACTTTGCATCTGCACTGCTGCCAACACTACATTTGCACTGCAACTCCCTCTCACTGTTGTTGTTGTTACTGCAACTGCGAAGCATACAAAATCCTAAATCAATTGTATCTTTGTGCTGCAATTGTCTCCTGAGCATCTGACTGCTACTAGCCTTTGCACTGTACTGAGAAATTTGCATTGTTGTTGACTCTGCTACTGAGCCTCATGCTCACACTGCTCTGCGCTTCTTAGCATCCGACTGCCACTAGTCTGCAACTATCACTTTGGAACTAACTGCATCATCTGACACTGATCTTCCTACTACTGAATCTGTGGGCCCCTGAATCAAGGGTAATGATCCATGAGGAAACACCATATGATGCAAACCTCACTGGACCCTGCCCAAATCTCTGCGCAACTCTGGGACTAAAGCTCCATATCACTCCACCTCACACTTGGAGGTATAGCTGCAAACATGCGAAATATTCCTCCAACCTAGAGGATAACTTGTCTATCTTTGCGCACGTTGTCGCCTTATCCTACTTCTCCTGCTTGTCCTTTTTCTTTTGAGGGCACTGAGTACTGTAGTGGCCAAACTCACCACACCTAAAGCACTTGATCTTAGTTAGATCCTTGTTCTTCTTCTTTTCTCCCTGCGAGCCCTGTCCATGACAGTGACCTTTTGCTTTCCCCTTTGATGCAAGGGCCACATTGTCTTCCTCCTTCACACTTTTCGATCCCTTGTTGTTGTTGCCGTTGATGGAGCTCTTTACTAGAGATCGCCGCATCTCTTCATGCTGCAGGTCTGACCACATCCTGTCCCACCCTGGTAATGTATCACATCCCAAAATGGCTTGGACAAATATTTCTCATTCCTCTAAGAAATTGTTCAGGGCCAAACGCACAAGCTCTGTAGTTTGAGGCACTTCTCCTACGGCTGCACGCTGATCTCAGATATCCTGAATTGTGGTGAGAAAGGGATCAATGCCCTCACCCTTCTGCATCCTTGTGTTCCTCAGCTTTTCTTTCAGGAACATCTTCCACTACTCGGAAGGATTCTAATATAGCCCTAAGAGAGCATCCCACATCTCTTGAGCAGTGTTCTTTCCAGATATATGTGAGACTATATGGTCCCGGACTCCATCTAGGATCATCTGCTTCGCCTTGGCCATTTCTTTCATGTATTCTTTCAATTGATCTGCATGTGTAGGTATTGCCACAACATTCTCTGCATAAGTTTTCAAGCCATGCTCATCTAACAAGAAGGACATCCTAGCCTTCCAGATAATATAGTTGGAAGCTCTCTCCAACCTATCCTGATCTCTAAGCCTAGTTGTGGCCATATCTGCCAAAAACAACTCGAACTGGGATAGAAATCCCCTTCTTTCGCTTGCTCGGCTGCTAGCTCTGCTATTCGCACCCCCTTCTAGAGTGAGAAAAATTGTCTATTGCTACTGCCTGTTGGAATCATTTTTATGGACAAATAGAATTTTCTGCAACCTTGCAACTGGAAAATCAAACCCCTGTCCAATAATTCGCACTATCTGGCTAGGCACTGCGCAACCCCTGAAAATTTTGGCCTACTGCTCCCTTTGAACAGTTAAATTTTCTCTCTTCCGTCTCTAAGCCTCTTGTCTGTCAAATATGCTCTGATACCATGTGAAAATTCCTTGAAATGCAGCGACTGGAATTAATTCTCCTAACTGACTATTCAATTTATTATTTTTCTAATTAATATCGAATTAATCACACTACAATTTCTTCACAAATTAAAATAAAACACTACGGAAATAAAAATGTTGGAAACTGAGAAATGCTAGCACAAACACACAATAAAATATGACACCGTTATTTTTGGACAAATATCCCTGGAAAAACCTAATGTGGGAAAACTGGCGCAGCAACTGAGGGTTTTATTATGATGCAACAGTGAGAAATTCTGAGTACAACTAGATGCCCAAACTGGCAATCCTCTAAGAAATAAACTAGCCACAAAAATTAGTGAGACAAATTTTGTCTCACTCGGCACTGATCCAACTCCAAAACTGGCACTTACTGGGCTCCACGAAAACCCTGCATCACACCTACACAGGCTCTTGTACGCTCTGCCTGGAAACTGCAATTGATCAAGTCGTCTACCCAACTCAGTCTCTGAGAATGACTTGTTGGCCCCTTCCAGAAATTCTCCCAACCTCCAACAACTAAATTGACCCTCTGACTGGCCAAATCAAACTCTGCTTTTGAAGCTTCTGTGCAGCCCCACTAAACTGGAAGACTTCCTCCAGACTCGCTGTCTCTGCCCCTTTGCCACCTGCTACTCGACTCCTGACTCGATTTCTCCTGTTGAATCACCTGCACTGGAAAATCGAACTGCCTAGATCATTGAGTATCTACACTAAGGTGTTCTCCATCTACCATCAACATCTTCTTATAATCTCCAGTTGGGACTCCAACGACCAAGATTAAAATTTAATCGATGGCTAAGATCATCTTTAAGTCGATCCGTGTGAGTTTCTAGATAATTCTCACCTTTCTCAATTAATTACTATTAATTGACCAAATTTTTCCTAAGTTAGACATAGAAAATTTGTAATTATGGTCAATTAATTTAATTGAGCCATCTCTATGTGGAATTTCCATAAACGATTTCTAGGTTTTGGAGAACTCCTATGTTTTACCCTTTCCATAAAATTTTGAGACTAAAAAGCCATCTAATACTACAAAAACTGATAGGTAACTCATTGGAATAATCTAGGCGAGGCCCAAAAGAAAACCTAGCAATTGCCAGTATAACACCAAGAGTATATCCAACCCATAAGCCACATATACCAGGAATTTATGACTTAGCAAGAGTTGAGACTCCACGAGGGTGGGAGCCTACTCCCTGCACCTTATCATAACGGGCCAACCTGTGGGATTTGAAACCAGCTAGAGGGGATAACATCCCATTGTGCCAACCAGTTGTTCGTCCCACGAGGAGACTTTTATAGATAACATATTTCAATGTCATATACAGGCTACCTGGATAGGTCTCTCCTTCCTCCAAACCGAACCACTATTTAAGGGCTTATCTTTAGATCATACATGGGTACATTTTCCATCCATGTTACAGAATATTAAACTCATCTCCAAGCTAAGACACCCCTTTGGGTTAGTTACAACTTACAAGTATGCATGACCAGCTTCAGATAGAGATTGGTCATTCTCTAGACCAGTAATTTCAAATTTGTAGGCTATACTCTGTCACTACTCTGTAGAGGCTCAGAGGAGGGACCATTTTTTCTTTCAATGTCTAGCCTACAATGTGATCAAGGGCAGGTCACATTTCCCCGTTAGAAACTTTCATAACTGATTCAACTTTTATTGAGTATATAAACTAAAAGTGCATTGCTTCATGTGTGGTAATTGACATTCATCTAGACAACTGCAGTAGCTTAGTTTTTCCACCCTATTGGGGAGAATCTACATAGGAAGTGCAAACTTGATCAAACTTGAGAAGCTCAAAGGACAGTTGTGCATTGTACCACATATGAATTGGCATACGGGACCTTTATACCTATTCAGCGAGAGGGCCTAATGAAGGGTCTCAAAACAGAAAGCTACTCCTGGGACAATGTATAGCTAACTTAGTCCTCTTAGTTTTTCCTTGCATGCTAGAACATGCATTACTTCATCCTCTCCATCTAAGAAACCGGATTTGACCCTTAACCCCTACGTGTCCCAAATCGGGCGAATCGGACACGATTCGATGGAACACATGTCCTCTGATCATGTCTCGATTGGGACATGATCATGTCCCGAACGGTCCGTCATGTCCCGATTCTGGGACACGTGTCCCCTTCAACAGCGTGTCGCGCAGCGCATAAAGGGCATTTTTGGGCCATTTCACCCTCATTGTTGAGTGTCTATCTTGTTGTGAGTGTGTAGGAGTGAATAGAAAAGGGTTTGGGAGCATTTCGGAAGCGATTCAAGCAACATGTAAGTGCATTTTGTTTCTATTTTTTTTGCATTTTTATTACAGCAATTTGCATGTGCATTTTTTTTACAAGTTTGTGTATTTTTTCTTTATTTTTTTACATCATTCATGGCTCAATCAAGGGCAACAGGGAAGGGTAAGAATGTCCCCATTGGAAATGCCCCTCCTCTTCCAATTTCATAAGGGTCTGCAAGTGTTCCCTCTATTGGAGGTGGGGCTGCAATAGCAGCTTCAAATGTTGAGGGAAGACAGCAGACTCAAGATAACAAATATCCCTTGTGGAAGTATGTCACAAGAGAGCAAGGGTCGAGCAGCAAGTTGAAGGCGAGAGGCAATGTTTCTTGGAAATGCAACTATTGCAACAATCATTTTATTGGGACATATTACCGTGTGAAATCTCATTTGTTGGCTTTACCAAGTTGTGGAATTGCAGCATGTACACAGGTGTCTTTAGCTAAGAGGAAAGAAATGGAAAAAGAGGCCAATGTTGGTATGGAAAAGGTGGCAACAACATCTAAGAAAACCAAGAATGATGATCCCCTTCCATTCTTGAGGAAAAGTAGCAACAAATTTCCATTTGAGATTTTTGGTGGGGGACAAGCAGCAAGAAGAAAAGCAGTGGCACTTGGTCCAATGGACAAGATTTTTCAGAAAGAGAAACGGGAAGAGCTTGATCTCACCATTGCATTCTTTTTCTATCAGAACTTCATATCCTTTAATGTTGCATGCTCATCTTTATTTATTGAGATGTGTGGAGCTCTAACTCAAGGGGCTCCATCAAGGTATGTGCCTCCTGGGTCAGAGAAGCTTAGAACCACATTGTTGACAAAGGCAAAGAAAGAGGTGGACAAAATGCTTGAACCTATTAAATCAACATGGCCAACATCTAGGGTTAGTATTGTTTCTGATGGATGGACAGATCCAGCATGCCACCCACTCATCAACTTCATGGTCTCTTCCTTGAATGGTCCAGTTTTCTTGAAATCAGTGGATGCACTTGGACAATACAAGGATGCACAATATATGGGTGAGTTGTTCATTAAAATTATTGAAGATGTAGGTGTTGATTCTTGCGTGCAAATCATTACAAATAATGCACCTATTTGCAAGGTTGTTGGCATGATTGTGGAAGCTAAATATCCACAAGTATTTTGGACACCTTGCATTGTCCATTCCTTGAATTTAGCACTTAATTCTATTGCTTCTAATGTGCTTTGGATTGGAAGTATTATTAAGGATGCACGGCATATCTGCAACTTTGTACCAAATCATACAAATGCCCTCACAATCTACAAGGAGTACACCAATCTATCATTGCCTAAGTCACTTGACATGGGGAGTAACATTATGCATACAAATACAATTGTGACATATTTATCAATGATCCAATAGGAGAAAGACAAGATACTACAGTTTTCTCATTAAGTCATCAAAATCAAAATGTCCTACATAGGCAGTAGCAATGTCAATGGCAAATAGAAATAGAAAATACAACACAACTACAAGCCTAAAGGCAGTAGGTAGCTCATGAGTCATCAATCATCATCATCAAAATCAGCATCATTGTCATCATCATGGTCACCACTTCTCTCCTCTACTGCATCTTCCTCCTCTGTATCCAATGTCATCTTTGCATCTGCTGGTGTGGAGGATGACCCCTTTATAGTATCACCATCATAAAAAATGCCAAGCTCTAGCACTGGCTCATTAAGGCCTAAGTTGGCCAATGCCAACTCAACACTGTTGTCTAAACCCATATTATCAGAAAAGACATCCCACATCTTTGTCTTTCCCTTCAACCACTCATCCCTCTACCTGTAAATAAGACAAAGGTTGGTGTGCACATACACCATTGTCTCTGCCTTGGACTACTCAGGCCTGCTCTTCTTGACACTATACAAATTCCCATATGTGCTCCAATTCCTCTCACAACAAGAGGATGAAGTCACATGAGAGATGAGCCTCATGGCTAACTGTTGTAGAGGAGGGCTTGTTGCCCCATGAGTTGCCCACCAAGAATAGGGCTTCTTAGCCCCCCTGTCTCTAATCACATCATATCCTGCAAATCAAGTAGTGCCAGTGGAAAACTCTGCAAAGGCAACCTCCACCTCATCAAGGGATGCTCTATCCTGAAAAATCCGCCTCAATGCATCCTTCCTCCCCTGTGAAAATTCACCATCCATGTGAGGAGGGAATCTGGGGGAAGGTCCACCATTCAGCCACTCATGGTTGTAGTAGCCAAACAATGCAAAGGTGTGCAATTCTGTCGCATCTGCTGACAATAATATCATGTATGGTGGTGAAGAAGGACTTTGATGATGTCTCATACTCGAGGCATTCACTCTGTAAAATAACGCTTCTCACAGACTCAATCATGGAATCCCATCTCTCATAAACCTCTCCTAGGATGGGTTGGTCTGTATCTGCAAATCAAAGCAAAGAAATGATAGGGCCCATGATCTTAATAAGTAGATCTACCCTCTCCCACCAAACATCATCTAACACTGTGTCCTTCACTCTTTTTGAGGCTGCTTGATCTGTGTTTCTCCAAAAAGACCAAAACTCTGAAATAACCATGGCCCCAAGAGCGGTCTTGACCTCCCTCAACCTCTTCAACATGATGAATGAAGAGGCAAACTGTGTCTCTACAATCTTCAACAATGATAGATTGGTGTACTCTTTGTAGATTGTGAGGCATTTGTATGATTTTGCACAAAGTTGGGGATATGTCATGCATCCTCAATAATACTTCCAATCCAAAACACTTCAGAAGCAATAGATTTAAGTGCTAAATTCAAGGAATGGACAATGCACGATACATTTTATAAAGCATCACTGTGACTTGCCTCTCAGCGCCTATTGTTAGGACTTTAAATGATACACATCAAGCATTTGGGTGTCACTACATTTCCCCCTTACACCTTGGGATATGAAATCTGTCTCCTAAGGGTTTTGGCTCTTGAGGCTCTTGAATTTGGGATGGCCTTTTGATCTCTTTGAGCTTATTGGTTCCTTGCAAATTGGTCACCAAATTAGCTACAACAAGGTCGAGGGTAATTAATCCCTTCTGCCTTTATACCTAGTTAGGTATGCTGTAACTTTCTCAAACCCATTGACTAGTTTTAGCCACTAATAAAGTATCTATCTATTAAGAATGTTAGTTGTTCAGTTTTAAGGGAGAAAATATTTGTTTCTCCTTCACAAGTCATGCTTTGTACACAATATTGGTGTAGAAACATCCAAACCTCATTTTTTATGATACTAATAGTCTTCAATTGAATGATATTACATAAGCCTATAGAAAAATAATAACCCATGCAAGATCCAATTGACTTCAGCTCCTAAAGAATATCTTGATACAAAACATGTAAAGTCTAAATTGAAATGCATTCCCAAAGTTTGGGCAGCGGAAAATCCCACAAAGGTAGTTGTCCCTCATAAATTTCCAAGCTCAAACACATGACAGCAACATTGTGCGATGTCATTTGGGTGCAGCAAATGCTTTTTCTTAAATCCTTTATGCTATGAGGTTTTAAAACGTCTTCAATACTACTGTATTCAATTATTTGACTCGTAATTGATAGAGATGACTAGTATAATACAATTTTATGCTATGAGGTTTTAAAACCTCTTCAATACTACTGTATTCAATTATTTGAGTCATAAAATGATAGAGATGACTAGTCTAATACAAAATTAACAGAATAAATTCCTACTCCATCAGGTCAAAGCGTGCTCTAATTCTCTGCACATCTACATGTGCTCCATATGCATGTCATTTCAAATAATTACCGCAAAGCACCCAGGATTAGTTAGTCAAAGGACTTAATCATAAAAATACTTCCTAATCATCAAACATTTATTGGAGAAAGTCTAACAATATTGCACCTGTGATGCCGATGACCTTGATCTTATTGCAGTTCTTAGCAATAAAAGCCATATTTAGGAAAACTATATATATTCTTGAAGTTGATCCCAAAGCGGCCATCCTAGCTCTCCTTGCTTATGTAGAAAGGGGGACTGCTGGATAGATGTACATATTCCGTCCACTAGTAGGTGAACATGGAAAACCAGTCACTTCTGAGTCATTCCTGATCCGTGATTGAATTGCAAGGATTCATAATGAGGTCTCTTCAAATAACAATATGAGGTATCGAGTGGCAGATAACTGGGTGGTGTAAAATCTTGTCGCTTTTATAACTGCAGTTTGATGTGGCGCTCATGATATACATCTATATTGATTTATAATGAAAGATGTGATGCATTTATAAAAATAACAAAAAAACCTTGATCCCCTCAAAAAAAAAGACACTACAATAACGTTGATCCCCTTGATGCAAAAAAAAAATATATATATAATAAACTTTAACCCCTTGAGGTAACAGTATTAAGCCCCACATAAGACAATGAGACCCGATATGATTTGGAGAGCACCCAACGTCATTGAAACTGGTATGAGCAAGATCATAAGCAGCTAGACCATGGTAATCAAAGCTGATCCAACACGAGCATGTAAGAAGCATGGTTTTACAGTAAATCAAAAACCAGGACCTATGTTAAGCACTCTTGTAAACCATCCCTATAATGCTTTGAAATCATTATGAAAATCCCCACAAATGGGCCATTCTATATGTTTAAGTTCTCTGATATTGCATCAGAGACAATGATATATACTACAAATTTTTGTGATTCCAGTGATTGCTAAGAGAAGTGAGGTGCATTCTTCAGTCCAATTTGGGATGGATATGATTTATCAAAAATGATTTATTAACTCTTCACATGTATGTGTGTTGAATCCAGACAGTGCATAGGGTAGATTGAACAACACTAACTCTAACTCTCATATGTATGTGTGTTGAATACAGAGGGTGCGTTGGGTGCATTTAATAACACTAGCACAAACGCATCTAAAACCGGCTCAGATATGCACCTAGAAGATTGCAAAGCTTCCTGACTGTTGAGTTGTGATCTAGTGGTCAAGACAGGGTGTCACCACAATCATTACCCAAGTTCAAACTCGGTCAGCATAAAGCCAGTTGATTGAGTTTGCAATTCCCACATTAAAGAGGATTTTATCCCAATAATGAAGATTTGGGATCCACAGTCCTCAACGGATCAAACAAAAAGAAGTGCATACCCTGGGATTCGAGATATCCAACCTCGACATGGTTTAGATGAGTTTTATATGGGTTAATATAAGCGTTGGCAATCAGGAAAACGAAAAAGGTGATGTATGTTTTAACTAAAGAGATCACTTATAATACCCACCTCAGATAGAGCTGCAAGGAGAAGAATGCGATTGGAGAGGGATTTGGAACCAGGCAGCTTCACAATCCCATTGATCTGCCTGATGGGCTGCAATACAATTCGATCCACTTGGGGAGAAGCCTTCTCCGGGGCAGTTGCTGTTGAACATCTCACCATATTAACTTTGCCTCTCCTCGGCCTCTGTGAAACAAAAAGCCTCGCAGGGCTCCTGGCTTTCAAACCCAGAACCCCCTTCGGAAAACCCATCATGGCTGTTGGGCTCTGTACTTCCCATGTCATGTAGTCTGAGATGCCCACATTACTGCAGATGTGGACTCGAGCACATGTTTGGCATGCAGAAGCCATGGCAACACCAGGAATTTTTGCACCTGCAGAGTGATCGTCCTTCTCGCCGTATTTGGCAGATCAATGAGGTCGAATCAATGCGTTATATTGTGTATTAACATTGTGCACAAATGTAAACAGTTGCACATGGTGCTCAGAGTGTGAAATGGTGGTGGGTGGACGCCGGGGCTAGTAGCTTTAGTGTAAAGCACATAATACACGTGGGGTAGCTTCCCGTCATTGGAATCAGTAAGGAAGGTGGAGCTGGGTAGGAATTTTGAAGGTTTCGTTCAACTTCCAATCTCTGAACTTTCTTGCTTGCTATGGTGTCCGAAATTTTTGGTTGACCGCCAGGTATATCTTGTTTATTTTACAGGAGATTAGGGAAACAAATTTTAGATTAGAGAAACCATAAGTATATAAATGCAGAACGAAACATTAGGACTGTTGCTATAATGGGAATCTGTGTGGCTTTTTAATCTGTAAGCATCGGTTTATATCGTGGATTAAGTGCTTCTCACCTTAATTAAGTTCGATTCTCTCATTTTTCACCTTAATTAAGTTCAAGTCTCTCATGACGTCCTGCTTCTTCGAAGATGGAGACGGTATTATGGATTATTTTTCTTTGCATTTGAACATCCTTGTCGCGTTTAGTTCATCTTTAGGTTCAAATTGAAGATCACACAGAAAGCTATTACAAATTGGAAGGGGTCCACAAGTGCGAAAAGGCCCATGGGAATGATATCAATATGGTTAATAATTTAAAATATTAGAAAACAATATGGCTTGGCCCATAAGGATGATATCAAAATGGTTAAGAATTTAAAATATTAGAAAATTAAATGGCTTGACTTATTTACAGGTGAAGAGAGAGCATCCAATATGGTGGTAGGTATGACAATACTTCAAGTTGGGTTGTTGGTAGGAGTGGTGTATGACTCACTCACCAACCCCTCCTAATCAATTTGTTTGCAGCTACTTTTGATTTGACTTGAGGCTTTAAGGTCAAGATTTAGAACATTGGACAAACATTCAAATGGATATGGATAAGAAAACCAGGGGAGGGATGGATATGGATAAGAAAACCAGGGGAGGGGTATAAGACAAAGCTTATAGGCATGGTTGAAACAATATATCTAATTCAATGTTGGGATGAATAATTTATTAAGGGTTAAAATTATTTGAGTGGGTTGAAATGAATGTTGTTATTATTTTTATTTATGGGTAATGACAGGTGGAGATTTGACAGCGTATTTATCATATATGTTTGTCATTTTATATATGTTGGGTATGTGTTATATTCTTTATATGATTAGTTGCATGCGCAATTTTTATGTACCAGCTACATCAAGAGGGTCACAATTGTGGGTTGGTATCCCCTTTTCCGAGGGTGTAAGGGTGAAATCCATGAAAAAATAAAAAAATAAGATAGTTTTTGGCAGTTTTTGTTACATGCTTTTCACTTTTGGTAGTTTTGTTGTGCATGGTGTTTCAACCATGAATTTATAATTTTGGTTAAGGAATAAGATTATAATCTAATCTAGGTTAATGGATTGGGAATTTTGCATGTCGCAAGATCATATATATTTTATTGTAAATATCGATGTTGATTGATGATTACGCTAAAAGGTGCTCTTCAACCTAGTATGGTAGAGATATTATAATTTAATGTAGTTGCATATAAACATTTTGACTAGGTCAAAATAAAATAAAAATAATTAATAATTATAATTATTGATAAAACATTTTGGCCAGGCCAAATTACATGAAAATAATAATAAAATTAAATTAATAATTATAATTAATTATTGTGTCCAGAAGCACTCTCTAGCCCAATATGTAAGAGATGTTGTCCTGTCCTGTTAGGTTATGTACGCATTTTGACTTGTCAAATTACACACAAAAAATAAAAAATAAAAAATAAAAATTGTAATTGTAATTATTAATTTAAACATTTGTACTCATGGTTTTTTTTATGGTTTTGACAATCCATCGTTTTGCCCATAGTATTCTTCTTTAATGTAACATATTTAAAGGCCTAAAATACATCTTAAAAAATAATGCAACCAGCGTAGATCCGTATTAACGACGAATCTATCAAGCGCCGAGAGGGATCAAATATGTTGAGGTGCAAACCTTTCCTCAAGTTTTGCACTCACAAAAAAGGTTTGCACCTCGATGGATTTGATCCTTCTGAGCACTTGATAGGTCAGAGTTAAGATGGATCTACATTGGTAATTAATAATTAAACCAATCTAGATCCATCTTAATTGTAGATCTATCAAGTGTCGAGAGGGATCAAATCTCTTTTCACTTTAAAAGAGGTTTGCATCTCAAAAGATTTGATCCCACTCGACGCTTGGTAGATCCAAAGTTAAGATGGATCTATGCTAGCTAAAAATTAGAAGTGTGGCCAAAATAGTTTGTTGGTTTTCCTGGTTTGGGTTTCCAAGGTAAATCTCTACATAATGTTGTGATTGTCATTGTTTTACTTTTCTATGTATTAAGAATATGAGAATGCAGTGCATTGCTATAGAATTTTTAAAACTTATAGCATAACTCGCCATCTATCCCTCAACCTCGAGATGTAAGGTATGATGCAGATGATAGTGAGGGATGTGATGTTAATAAAAAAGAGTGGGTACTTCCCCCATTTCGACCTCACGCACTAATGATTAAGGCACGCCCAAATTGACATGAAGGGAGACCTAAAACAATAATGAGGTTGCATATTCGATTGTTGGTCATTCTTCTATAAAAGTAAGGAAGGTCAGTAAATTGATCGCTCATATTAGATTTATTTGTTCTTTGTGTTATTGTTTAGATGGTTGAGTGAGCATATTGGGTATCTACATGAGGATGAGTAGATCAAGGGTGCCAATTAGGGGCTTGAGAGTGGACCCAACTAGTCTCCATTATTCCTTTTGTTGGCTAGTTTGTGAGACCTAGCGAGGCATAATTTGGTTTTGGTTCTGGCAAAATTTTCCTTACTCAGCTTCTAGTTCTAGCAAGGTAAGAGTTATACTTTGGGGTCTTAATGATTCAATAATCTAATCTAAGAAGTAGGGCATGGGGGATTCAAGGCACACCACAAGCCATTAGTTAAGGTTTATGGGGTGTGGAGGATATTGTCTGGGAAATTTGGTGCATTAGCAAAGAAATCAAAGTGTCATCATGAAGAAGGTGAAGGGTCACGCAGGAGAAGAAAGGAATCAAGACAAAAGGTGAGGAAAAGGCTATGTGTTGGTTGAGTCGAACCCCACTCGCCCATCCTAGGCAATGGGAGAGACTTGGGAAGTGAGGAAGGCCTTTATGCTCTCCTCTCTAAGAGTGCCTAAAGTGAAATGGAGCAAATTGAGAAGGTTGTAGAGAACATGAACGCAAACCTAACAATGGCTAAAATTATAAAGGAGGTTCATAAATTGATTTTTGAGTTGGTTCACAATCACACCAAAGAAACCAAATTTTGACAAGATGGAAAAGACCTACTGGTTGATGAAGACAATTATTACTGAGGCATTGGAAAAACACAAGGCAAATGATGATGATATCCTACACACCATAAGAATTTTCAAGGGAAAATTCAAGGCTATTTGCAAAAGTGTGTTTGATGTGGCAATTTAAGTGCCCCAAGTTCACAAGGAGGTAGAAAAGCCAAGCCATATAATAGGGGGTTGGTGAAACCCAACCCAACACCAACACTTAGGAAGCTAAGAGATAATCAACCTCTACAATTTTGATTATAAATTTGAAAATCAAACAAATACCTCCATAACTTCATACATCAACCTAAATTTGAGATATTTTATATGTTATTTTGATAAAACAGAAATAAAACATTTTGCAACTAGACTTCAATACTAATTAATTAAACTAGGGAGACTTATTTCCTTAGTAATAACCCTCCAAATTACATCTGGTCATTTATATTTATAATTATATATATATTATATTATAAAATATGCCATTTCAAATTGATTTCATTAAAATTTATGAATGCAAATTTAAAATGATTAGATAATATTCTATATGTGATTTACGACTTCTTCTTATAACTATGATGGATCACAGAAACCTCATTCTACAAATAATTTAAAATTCAACAAAATATATACGATGTTGAATTTCTCTATTAGTAACAATGCGGGGACCTCAAAAAAATTCGAAAAAAATATAATAAATAAATAAATAAATAATAAAAATAAAAATAAAATATATAAATAAAATAAATAAATAAAAAAATAAAAAAAAATAGTAGTAGTTGTTGTTGTTTAAAAAACCGTTCAAATAAAATGTAATGGGGTAAAATTTATATTTCTATTTAATTTATATTTAGAATTAATTTTCTCAATACTTTGTCATAACTACGTGTACTTTTCCCTATGCAATTTTTTAGCCTTTTTCTAATTAGGATTTTGTGTTACCTTGATGCTCTACTTTGACTTGTTAGTGTGAATTTTATATTTCTTCGATTAGAAGTAAAATTGTTGTATTGGTATATTTTTATGATGGGATTTGCTTGGGTGGTTGTTTATGTTGTTTATAATTATGGTTAATTTTTACTTAGTTTATGTTTTTAATAATTTTTAAATAAAATACTGGTTGAGATAAATGTTTTGTAAAGTAGTTATTTATATTAAAAATATTGTATGAAAAAAAAAAAAAAAAAAAAATTAGTTTTGAGATGTAAAACTTGAAGTTAGTATGATAGAATTTTTTCTTACTTTAATAATAATATTTTTAATATTTTGGATAATGATTTTTGGTGATTGTTATGTATGTGATAGTGTATGTTATATTATTGCAATGTCATATTTGATGTTAAGATTTTGTTCCACATCTATAATTATCTTCTAAATTGTGTGGGTGAGTTAACATTCTTATTATGTATGTTGTGAATAATTTCATACATGTAACAATTATGAGATGGAAGGCTTATAAACTATTTTCCACACTAAATTTTTGTCAATTTGGATGTTGATATTGGGATTCAAGTTTATAGTTGATGTGATAGTATTTTTCCTCACTTTAATGCAAACATTATTTGTGATTTTGATGGGATGTCTTGTATGTCCTCTTTAACTTGTAGTTGATGCATCTAAATTACAAGTTATCTAGCTATAACGAATATCTCTATATTGAAATTGGATTCTACTTTAATATTCCTCGTCATCATCCTTATCCTTTCATCTATTAAGATATTCTTCAACCTCATCCATATCCTCTTCATTTTTTAATAGATTTTGGCACAAATAAAGATAAATTAGGAGACATCTTTCAATTTTGGTTTTCAAAATAAATTAGAATATGTATTTGACTTGTGTTTATTGACTATCTAATGTTATAAATTATCATATTACAACTATATATTTTATTCCTATACTTAATAATTTTTTTCAAGCCAAGTTGAGCCTAGGTTGGGGCCAACCCCAATGTTGGATGGAAGAATGATTTGCCTACCTACAAGTTGTCACTAGGTTTGTGCAAGACTCAATCGAGCTTGGACACCCTATGGGATATTTTTTATCCCCCACAGGTGGCTCCCATCCTTAACCCCTCTCCATGAGATTTGAACTAATAACCTAATGGGGACTAAATCCCACACAGACCCAATGATATAAACCTCATATATTACTCATATCCTTATTTATAATCATTGTTGCATTCCTCTTTTTTAGATATTTTAGCATACAAAATTAAAATAAATGTAAAAAATCATATTTAAATTATTTGATGAGAAAATAAAGAAAGAACCCTCAGATGGGGTGATAGATCATAAACCATCTAAATGGCACAAGGTGACATGTTAGATGGGAAAGCAAGGACAACACACATTGTAGCTATTGGAGATGGCAGAGGTAGGTTATAACTCCAATGATCACACATTGTAGAGGCTCCCTCAACCTACCTTCCCTCGTGTCTATAGTGTGATCCCACCTCCACCCATGAATGTCAGGATGATTTCCATTAACGACATAAGCAACAGAGGTGGTTCAACCACATGGTAGTCTAGGTAGATGATTGATGATATGACATTACACAAGCTAACAATTTCGGCTTGAAGAATGTCCAGGACAACGACCATGAATGTGAGATTATGCTTGAGGGATCTAATTGCAGCTTGGTATAATGATTTTAGGGTATGCCATCTAATTCCCAGAATAATGAGGTGTTTATAATGGATGGAGGCAAGCAATGATTTAATGTAAGGAGATGGTAATTATTGTGGCTCCATCCATGTCCCTTGCGTTTCCACAACAACCACAATACTTGCGAAGAAATCTTGCATTGGAAAGGGGACTGACACAATATTTTCTTTAGGGATGAGTACTTCAAGGTCGTGAATGTGACTAGGTGTCACAATCTCAAGGGGAAGAAGCCAGCAACAACTCCCATAAGTGCAACTCATAGCAAAGATATGGTCGAGGCATGTGTCTCAAACTGAATAAGACATGAGACAAGCCTACAATCAGTTTCTATTTAGGTACCCAATAGAAGGTAAAAGAATCATGGACGAGATAGAGGAGGCAGTGCATCAGCTATCAGAATTAATGGATAAGGGGTAGTTACTAGCCAAGTCTCAGGGTTGGTTACATGACCCAAGAAATATGTGAAGTAGGGAGACCAGATTTTTTAAACTTGTTGAAATGTATTTGCACATGAAGGCCATGGAGGTGAAAATAATAGCCCCAAAATGATCATAACTTGACAACCTAAAGAAAAAACTCTCATTCTTTGAGGGAAAATTTGAATAATTTGTTGAAGGTGTCTTTGAGTTCACCATAATATTCTGAGTCGAACAGGCAGCGAGGAACATGATGATGACAAAGATGGCTCATGGTGTTCCAAAGGCTTTGCTGACGGATGTTGGAAATCCATCAACCGAGATGATGTGAAGTCCCAATTAGACCTCACATTGTTTGGAATAGGAGACCCATCTGGAGTATCGGTCCGATTTCCATATATTCTTATAGATTTGCCTTGGCTTTAGCTATCAACAACAGAGAGGAATGCGTGTGTGCCTTCAAAAAGCAAGTCTATGTGCTTGGTGAGTGTTTGGCTATAGGTGTGTTAAGGTTATTATACTATGAAGGGAAAAAGAAGGCGGGCCTCTAAGAGAGAGGTAATAGTACCACTCTAGTAGAAACACACACAAACAAGAGATATTTGCCTAACATCCAGCAAAATAGTGCACAAATATTCGATGGGCATTGCAACCACTACAACACATTCTCAATATGATAAGCACTAAAATCACTGAAATAGTTCAACTACTTTAGTACATGTGAAAACAAACATGAATCATAAGCATTCACATGACAAACTTACAAACATTCATAATCCATTCATGAAGAACGTATTGGCCATCAGGCTTCATATATTAAGTAAAAGTCCCAAGACACATGTATATAACGAACACCACTAGCTCCAATAGTGGAGCATTGGAGCCACTACTTGCTCCCCAAAAGAACTAGCTTATCTCTATGGTGCCTTGCGGGAAGAGCCAAGCTAAAAATTCCTTTGCATGAACAATGAGGGTGTATATATAACAAATGGGTGATCCTTCACCTCCCTTATGACTATTGGACTACCCTCATGACCATTTGACTTCTCATGACTTTTTGACTTCCTACATGACTCTTCACATTACACAAATGACTCTTAGACTTCCACTTCACATTACATTTTCCATTATAGAATTACATAATCCACGAATGATGTGGCACATGATGGCTAATGACATGACATGACATGACAATGATGACATGGCAATGTTGTAGTGTCCCACCTTGGCAAGGTTAGTTCTGTGACACTTAGAGAGGGTGATTTTGATGTAATGCTATAAGATTATGCATGACAGACTTATGTACATGCTTATATGTTATAGACCTTGTTTGCATCACCTAGTTGCTATGTGCTTATGATAATATCTATGGTTGTGAGTATAAGAATTGATTTTGGTTAAGAGCATATTATTGATGTTTTCTCTTTTGGTATCCTAATTTTGGCATAACTATATGACATAGATGGTGATCCAGGATTGAGACGAATAGATCCATGGATGGTCATGATTATGTGGAACATATGATTAACTATGATTTATGGATAATATATTATTTGTATGATTATATATGCATAATCTTGTACTAAGAAATATGTGGCAGGGGACCTGGCTATTTGCAAACATGGATGCTCAAATTATAAATGATTGTGGAAGTCATGATACATGATTTGTATGATTATATATACTTAATCTTGTATTGAGAAAAATGTGGTCGAGGACATGGTTATTTGCAAACAAAGATGCTCAAATTATAAATGACTGTGGATGTCATGATACATGCTTTTTATGGTTATATATGCTTAATATTGTATTGAGCGGGATGTGATAGGGGACATGGTTATTTGCAAACAAGGATGTTCAAATTATAAATGGTTGTAGAAGTCATTTCTCCATAACCAAAATTACTGTGGAAGTCGTGCACAATCTTTGGTCAAATGTGAATAGGTTAATTATGAAATTCATTTGATTCCTTTGATCTATGAGATTGTGATGTGTGCAGGTCTTGGAACAAGGCCTTACCGTTGTGATGTGTGCAGGTCTTGGAACAAGGCCTTACCAGCGAACCATCAGATGGGTATGAGCTCACAATCAGTACCTTAAGGTGAAGCGCAGAGTTTCAAAGTAGAGTAGATGATAAGCCATGGAAATTAGGGTGCGAAGTCCTAAATCAATGAAAGATAAATACATGGAGTCTTGGATCTATAATAAAAGGATTGGGAATGGAGTCCTAAATATTTAAAATATCAAGGTGTGGAATCTTGGATCTTTGGAGTAGATCAGGGCGCAAAGTCCTCAATCTACTAAGGCACAGAGATGTATGCAATAGGGATGCAGAATCTTTATTCTTTGGAAGAAAATACCACTCATGGGAAGTTCAGGGATGAATTTCCTCAATAAAATCTCATTTCTGACAATTCTGGAGTGACTTTCTAAAAATATAAAGTCATGTCTAGCATCTCAAGTATGACTTTCCAAAAATATTAAATCACCTTCAATCAATGGGTAATCAAGTATAGTTGAAGGAAAATCACTTAACTTATCATTAATCAATCCTAATAGTTCAATCTCGGCTTAATCCTCAATATTATTAATATTATTATTATCTTTTGTGAGACTATGGTATTATCATTAAAAGGGAATTACAACTCACCTTCATCTCCTCAATCACTTCACACCTCTCTCCTTGATGATTCTCATGGCTCTATGTAACTCTCTCTATCTTTTAATAATACATTACACTCTCTTTTATGCACTCATCAAAGAATGACATATTCCTCTTACACTCATTAAAGGGCAATGTCATAAAAGATTCATCTTACACTCTCTCTAATGCATATGTTACACTCTCCTTAATTAAGGCATGTATACCTCTCCTTAATGGCACGAGTTACACTCCTCTAAATGGAATACAAGGCATGCATATTACTCCTCCTTTATGACAATAATTTGTTGCTCCTCCCATATATGTGTCTCATGTATTCTCACTTAGGCGAGGGGGGGGGAGTGCATTGTGATACCAAGAGTTGGAGATATATATGTGTGTGTGTGTGTGTGTGTGTGTGTGTGAGGGAGAGACTTGGAGAGTATCCAATTGCTTTTGAAAGGAATTTGAAATTCCTAAACTAAATTACCAAGTATCTCTAACTGGTGGAGCTGACCATGAGTGGTATTGGGAAGAAGTGAAACTTATCTTGCTCAACTTGCCTTGTATATCTCTCTATTGCTATATTTTGGTACTGCTTGTGAGCTCTTACAGCTCAGGGATTCCAGGGGGAGAATTTCTCCCTAGATATGATTGGGTGGAAAATTGGATAGTTCAAATGAGTTGGTTAAGGGATCAAAGATGGATCATATTCTCAGTGATTGGAGTTCAACATTTCTTCAGGTATAATTTTCATTCTCATAAAATTGTAGTATAGCTTTAGCATAAAATAAAAAGTAGAATTTAAATTGTTGTAAGCACCTAATTTTGGTTTAAGCTTATGTTATATGGAATCTTAGAGTGGTCTATATGTATGGATGTTTAGATCTCAAGTTGTTATGGAATTATTATTGGCATAGTTTATTGTACTAACCTTGGTATTATAGCATTTGAGAAAGGAAAGTCAAATATTGCTGAAGGTATTGCAATAAAGAAATTCCAAAGGACTTGGGTAAAAATTTCATTAGTTATGGTTTTGTTTCAGGTAATTAGATGCATGTTTTAGAAAAGGTTTCAGAATATTTTGCAAAGTGTTGGACAAAATCCATGAATGAGTAATGATATCAATTTATTTATGTTGAATAAGTGCTAAGTTGAAGCTTACAAGAGAAGTAAGAAAATAGACATGTACCCAAAATATACCTGGAGGAATTACAGAATCAACCCTTAAAAGAAAATGCAAAAAAATAATGATAGCTAAAATATGGTTTGGAAAATTGAAGGCTTGAGGTAAGTTTGAGGTAAATTTCAGTTATGGCTTATGTTTCATATTCTTATCAATGATTCAATGGTTTTTTATTCAAGTTTTTGTTGTAGTACTATTATAATTTTGACAGAAAGCCTTAATGGTTGTAGCACTTAGGGTTGCCATGTGTCTGTCAAATTGTAGCAATGGTTGCAATAAGCTTGTCAAATAATGTCAAAGGAATTAGCTTGTGGGTTGTAAAATGTTTCAAGAACTCATATGGTGGATTTAGAAATGTGTGAATTCAATGAACATATCTTAGTAGCATAACTCTGGGTTGTATTTCCTCATGTAGAGCTATAGATGAAAGTTTGCATTCCATGTGTTTGACAAAAGTTGTAAATGAGACATTAAGGATCTAAATTGTTGTTTTTTTAAGAAACGCATCCCTGGGATTTTTTTTGCGATTTAGCCCAACATCAGGGGGTATCTGTGCCTTATGGCTCTGTAATGCCCCATTTGATTCCAAAAAAAAAACACTTTTCGGAACCCAAATCCTTAATCTGAGCAATTTTGTAGATTACTGCTACTAATAGTGTGTGCCTATTGTCGAGTTTTTGGTGAAGGATTAAAATGATTTAGTTTTTGTTTTAATATGCCAATATTTGAAGTTTTAATTTATGAATTTTATGAGTTAAATAGGTTGAGTAAGAATCTTATATTCATGTTGCTAATGGTTGTAAAAATTGTCTTAAGAGATGATGGCCACCAAGTGGTTGACAAAATGTCTCAACCGATGTATATTGTATGCTTGCAAACTGTTTGCCATAATGCTTCAATGGTCGTAGCTATTTACATTGATGAATTGTTTGTAAAAAAATCCTCAAGTGAAATTAGGATTTGTAACCAGGTGTTTCTAGAATGTCTCAATGAATACGCGTGATAATCCCATTGAGTTAAAATTCATGTTGATAAAGTCAAATTTGGGTAAGTGAATTGTTGTAAATTCAAAATGAATTCATAATTATTGGATACCACTCCTATAGAAGTTGAATTCTCCTTTTAAGTAAAGAATTCATAAGCATATTATTTAAAATAATATCAAATTAGTCACTCTTGAACACATTTAATTGCAACATAAGTAACTATTAACTTGTTGGAAATTGTGGCTCGTAAAGTTTTATATTTACTCATCCCACTAAAGACTCTTTCCTTTAAATATGATTTTTGAGGTTGAGGATCAAGTGATGGTTGTTGTTTGGTAGTTTGGCTTTGGGGTTTGAGTGAGACATTGGCTTTGGGTTTGACTTGGAATTTGGAAACAAAAACATAAAACATAAAATAAAATATTA
The DNA here is from genome assembly GCA_000404065.3 of Pinus taeda. Taxonomy (NCBI): domain Eukaryota; kingdom Viridiplantae; phylum Streptophyta; class Pinopsida; order Pinales; family Pinaceae; genus Pinus; species Pinus taeda. The sequence goes on along the minus strand of APFE031502026.1, from coordinate 52,590 downwards.
AAATATCGCATTTTGAGTCTTAGTTTTTAATGCTTCTCTATATTATTGATGGTTGCTAAGGTGGTACCTTACAAATGTTAATTCGCATTTTACTGCTACTTTCTCTGTGTCTTCTTGAAATATGGTGAATGTTCCTCTTCTTCCTCCTCCTTATGACTTGAAGATAAGGAGTCTTCAATGTGGTCCTGATCTTCAATTTTCTATTATAATCCAGTGTTCCTTCATCTTCTTTCTTGATGATCATCTTATCTCCTCAGATCCTTACGTGTCTTCTAGCATGCCTTCCTTCTCCATCTCATTCTTTATCATCTTGCCATAGCACGATAGAGTACCTTCATTTACAATCCACTCATGACAAGACGACATCAATCTGATAAACTCCTAGTCTAAGATGTTGCATGATGATCCACTAACTGAGCCAGAACCAAGTGGTAGGTTGAGGAAGAGGCTTAGTGACTGCGCAATAGTGCAACTTAGGCAATCAAGGGCCAGGCTTGAGCCTTGAGACTGCACAATGCTTTTCTTAGGCTTGGGATGAGCAAAAAGATTGTGCATTTGGGGAGCTCACAGAGCCAAGCTGAGGGCTTGAGCACTGATTTTCCCCACTACATAGTTTTGGAAGGCAAAGGAGGCCAGGTGATTGTGCAATTATGTAGTTCAAGAGCTCAGGGCTGAGGCTTGAGCTTTGAAACTACGCAATGCATAGTACTGACTGGGCGAGAGAGAGAAATTACGTAGTTTTTGAGGTCAGAGGTTGAACTTGAGCACTGTGATTGTGTATTCCACAGTCCTGGAAGGTAGGAACTGCGCATTGCACAATTCCAAGAGGTAGGGTTGCAGCTTGAGGGATGAGACTACGAATGCGCAGTTCAGGAGGGTTGGATGAGGCTACGTTGTCCGAAAGGGAAGTTTTCCAAATTTGACTACGTGTGGGATCCATGAAACTGATGTGAACAGTGACAAGACTTGATTATGATCACACACTCAGAATGTTTGATGACACCACATATATCATCCATAACACATGAGCAACATACTTACCTCAGTGTGACAACTTACGACAAGTGTGACACCAAAGATACACTTTGCAATGATCGTGACAACACTAGTGCAACAGTGCTTGAAACTTTGGGAATGAGTGTGATACATGTTTACATGGTAATTAAAACTCATTAACACAAATATTACTCCTTGAAACACACCAAAACTATCTTCGTGCATTATGTGACACTCCACATGCCAAAAGATGATATATACTATATGAAGAGAAAAGGGTGAACGACACTTGTGATATGTGAACGACAATGAAAGCGGTACATTCCAGAGCGAAGATAACATGAAAATGACACTAATTAAAGTGAAATTAAGAAAAAGCGACAGTCAAAAGCATGAAAATGACACTCGTGAAAGTGAAGGTGCACAAAAGCGACAGTCTGAAAAACTCACCAAAATAGAAGTACAAACGTAGCCACAAGTGAGGGACTATCAATAACAATGAACACTAACTGTCGACATGGGTTGAACATTGCACAGATAATGTCTTGATGGATTGTGCCATGCTTGTTCAAGCTTGCATAAAAGAATGTGCTCATGAACTTGTTTCAAATTTAACATGTGTGAGCAAGTGACTTCGACCGATCAGGAAGTGACCACTGAACAACCGATTGCAAGATCCACAGTGGGCTCCAAAATTCAAGTATAGGTAAAATTTTGGATTGTGTTGTCACAACGACAACACTTGGCAACACACTGGTAGAACTCGAGATTCACTACCTTGGTCAATTCTTTCATGCAAGGTCTAGTTCTTCAAGGAGTATTGATTCTTCATTCAAATTACCATGGCTTCCCCACTTACCCCATGCATAAACATAGTCTCCTTCATTCCTTAACTTTGTTAAACACAAACATAAATTCAATGATCACACAATGTTTCGAATCAAGAAAGGTTAATGCAGTTTTCAATCTTTAGATATTTAGAGTGTAGTTTTTAATCTCTAGTGTTGCTAAGCTGCCAACGGGCCTAGACAATACCCCGACAAAGTCACTATAGGAACACAAACATTGCTCCGTTGTGAGTAACCTTGGATAGTACCCCGATAGAGTTGCTTTCTTCACCTCTTTGTGCAAGAAGCCTTTCTCTTCTATTGCCTTTACTTATATATTATATAGGACTGCACATCGGCACTTATTCATTTCATGGGCGGAAGAGGGATCTTGACTTATTGAGAGAAGGAGAGGTTGTTCCTTCAGAGAGGCATATACAAACCTTTGATATTAGTTTGTGTGTGTAGATTTTCCCCTTGTCATTCTCTACTTGATTGGATCAACCTTAAAACATCAAAACATAAAGACCCGAGTGTAGGCATGAAATTTCCATAATAGACATGGAGATCACGGTTCGACACAAGGCTTTCCTTATGCAAGGATCGTGTTTTTGGTAAGAACGTCATCAACCAAAAGATGTAACCAAGACAAGGAAGAAGGACATAGAGTTTGCCAAATTTTGCAATGTCAGAAAACCCCTTTTCCATTTCACCACATTGCCTTTTGAGTCAATAGAGCATCTTCATGCAAAGATTCACAAAAGATTCACAAAAGAAAAGAAAAGACAACACAGAATAAGGAAACAAAACCAGAGGACAAAACAAAAGGAGGTTAAACCAAAACATGATGCGAAACCAAAATTAGAAAACAAAAAACAAAGTACAAAAATTGAATGCAAAAAGAATGTGAAGGTAACTAAAATGCAACTACAGCTACTCCTAAACTAACTAGCTAGAAGGTCGGGGCCATGTGTAATGAAATTTCCAATGAAGCCACCATCGTTGCTCCTGACCTACATACACTAAGATATGATGGATTAAAACTGACATAAAGTAATGTGCAACAGAAAAGATAAGAACTTGAATAACTTACATAAAAATTTGAAGGTCTTGCCTGTCAGCGTAAATATAGGCCATAACCACTACTTCTAACCAGTTCACATTCTTACCTCTTCAATGAAAACCATCATTCAACAAACCTCGAAAGCTTCTTGCGAATGTGTCTTAATCCACACCAAACTACTTAGCAAGTGTGAGGAAGGATCCAAACTAGTTATTTGCGGCGAAGCTTGCTAGGTAATATTGATCCAACTATTCAACGATTGGATCGTAAAATTCATGACAATCCCCTTGAAAACCCTGAAATATTTGAAAAGATAAATTTTCAATTAGAGGAACAATATTACGATGAGAATATTGTGAGGAAAAATAAATCTGATCATAGTCAACAGGTATGCCAAGACAATGAGGACCTAACATAACCATCAACGAGTGCGAAAGTGCCTCAACTACAGGACTGTTGGAAATAATACTGAGAGGGGGGGGGGGGGTGAATTAGTATTAGAAACATCAATAATCTTTTCATTTTTCATAACTTAGCAATCATATTTACACTTACTGCTAGTTAAGGATTACTACGTATATACGTCAACTGTGTTTTATGAACTGCGAATATCCAGTAAACTTATGATTCAGTAGTTGATCTTCAATGAATACATCAGAGGCATATTAAACCATATTAACAGTAAACGGTGTAGTTAAAACAAGAACACGATTTTCCAATTCAACTAAGGAAGCAGCACATGAACACCATGATATAAAGGTGGAAAACCCAATTGTGGGATGAAAACCACCTACTGCAATTCGTCTTATCTTTCCTTTAATAGAGGAAACTTCTTTCTTACAAATATTTATTGTTACTGGTGCAGTCATTATACAAGTACGCAGGCTCTTACCTACAGAAGGCTACAAACCTTCTCTCGTTCTCCAGTTTCTCCTGGAAGGAAACTAACCACCCTTAGCTTCTTGTACTAGTTGATCCATTTACTAGTATGTAGCCACCGGGGCTACTGAAGGCTTCCCCTTTCACTTCGTTTTCTAGCTGGCTTCTGGAAGGGGAGCTAACAACCCCCTGGCTCTCTGTCCTAGCGATAGTTTACAATCACGTAGGCGCGGACCTACAAGAACCTTCTACGATCTTCTCTCTTCCTCCAGGGGGACCCACGTTTTCATGATTATAAATTTTCATACTGGATACTCCTGAAGCACAACACCATAATCTGAAGGCCACGTTTCATCCAATTTTCATACTGGATACTCCTGAAGCACAACACCATAACTTGAAGGCCACATTTCATCCAATTTTCATACTGGACGCATCAATAACATTGAAGCACAAAATTAATCATCACTGCAATACACCCATCAACTACACCTGCATCATCAATCTCTGAATCACCCAATGTTGAAACACTGAAACCCTGTCAACAACATAGTCACCAGAACACAGAACAAACAACAGAACTCTACAACAATAACCAAATCCAACTGCAAATTCAAATATCATATCTCATAATGTATACGCTACTATGAAGAACCAAACCAGCGTACATACGTGCTTTCACCAAAGCCAACCCGTGTACAGATCTACAAATATTTACTCATAACTTTGCAGTTGTTCTAGACATCAGTCATACCCAGATCATAACATTCATACAATAAAACATGCATCAATAATTCAGATCTAGTCTATCCATAATCAAACCATATAATGATAAACATTCCAAGCCTTAAGATCCCGATCCATCGTTCATCATCATCCACATGAGTGCATCCTTGGTTCAGATCAAGCAAAGCATCACAAACCCATAACCAGCATATCAAATATTCATCACTTCCTCACTTGCACCCCTTGTCCTAATGATCTTCTCCTTATATAGGTTTAGGCTTCTCTCAATACCATGGTCCAAAACCATGTTAAACTAATACCTTGGACCCAATACCTGGGGTCAGCACTTCGGACCAAATACCATGGACCAAAACGTAGTTTTCCGACATGTACGCGCCTTTCCTTCTATGAACCTGCATATGTACATATACGCGTCTTCTATTCTGCTCATCCGCGTGTATACGCACTTTCATCAAGGTTAACCTGCGTATACCTCTCTCTTGACTTGATGTACTATGATCTGTCATCTGATTGAGTTGCCACCTGTATCATACCTTTGAGTGAGTTGCCATCAAGGACAACACCTGTATCATAATGCCAACAAGGACAAGTATCGAGACAATGAGATGTTAAACCATACAGATCAAAGGACGTAAAACAATTGTCATTGGATGTGTTGATGGGAAAATGGTAAGTTGAATGACAGTCATCAGAGAAAGAAACATGATGAGATTGGCTGATTAAAGTATTAGATTCCCAGTTTGTAATTAACAAGGATAAATCAATTTGGACAATTCATGAATTCTCTGCATAATAAAATCACATTCATTGTGTGATGAGTGTAACAAACCATTTTCTTGTAACTGGTTACAGACTACACTATCATCATAATCATCAAAAGAAGTGAAAATGAATGTCATTATGACAAACACATGAAACCAATCAGGATACGATTAGTGAAGAAGAATTTGATTTGCCAAATAACTCATGCATTCATTATTACTCAAGAGGATTTCATGTGCGATGAAGGGAAAGGTTTTCAATATAAAATTCACGGAAAATCTAGGAGATGAATATTAAGAAACGAATCTGATAGGCATGATTCCCTCGACCAAAGATGACTATTGAAATGATTAACCTCACAATTCCATGATTATATGAGAGATACACATTCCAAACTCGCGTTTTCTACACGAGATTTGCATGAAGATGAATCAACTGAAGAGGGTTCATGAATCCAATCAGAAATAAAATCTTGAAAGCTCGAAATACTACATCCGCAATACCAAACATGTTCCAAAAATAAATTTACATCGATTGAAACCATGTAAAGAGAAGGATTGTGTAGGAGAAACTAGATTTGACTAAATTTGGGGGGCTTACTAGAGTCGCAAGATCCTGACATAACCATCAACGAAAGTTGAAGTGCCTCAAATTCCTGACAAGTCCTTAAACTTTCAAAGATTGTAAAATCTCATTTTGAGGATTGAATCAGATCATGCATGATGTGAAGATAGTTGTTTCCTCTAATGTTAATGGGACCACTACTAACCGGTTGGCAAGCAGAGATTGAATTAGATCATGCATGGTGTGAAGATAGTTGCTTCCTCTGATCTTAATGGAACCACTACTAACCGGATGGTAGCCATCTCTGTCATTGATTTGTATGGATTTTACAACTTCAACAACTAGATTACTCAAATTGAAAGATTCTTCTGATCGCAAATTTGGAGATGTATGAGTTGGGAAAATTTCATGGGCAAGATGATTTGAAGATTTGTCTTCATAAAAAGTAAGAGATGATGAGGGATGGAAAGAATACTCAATGATTCAATTATTTCCTTTCATGTCATTATTTTGTTTGCTAAGTATGTTTAATCTATTAATAAGTAAAAGCTATTTACAGAGAGAGTGCTTGCTGTCAGAGAGGACAAACAAGCTTAGCATTACAAAACACTGGTTTTGAGACTGCCCCAACAGAGGGGAAACCAGTCTAGAGGGATCAAAAATGCCAGAAGACACAAAGTCCATAGTTTTTCCAAACCGAGCATACAGGTCAACAAAAGCCGGCAGAACATCCAACTGGATGTGCCTACATGGACAAAAATACAAAAAGAACCAGAACTTAAAAGAACCGCCACCTGGCATTTGGCACGACGAGCTACGTGGCCGGCTCTTCCTCAATCGGGCAACCCCAATATTCACAGTTGTCCAACGGATTTGGCACACCAACTCCTTCCTCCCGCCGCGTGTCCTCCTTGTCCTGTGTTTGCATCTCCTTGCCTGGCGAGGCCTGTCGAGGCTTTGGATCCTCTCCCTTATTCTGTGCTGCCTCCTTCCCCGACCTCCGTTGCTGCCCTTCAAGCCCAGTTTCCATGGCAGAGCGCGGGTTCTGACGGGATCCTGGCTGACTAGGCTCCGCCTTGAAAGTATCACTTCCCAAGCAGAGGCCCTGATTGCTCTAAGCCTCTTCCTCTGTAAACAGGATGGATATGGTAGCCGTGATGACAGGTTGGTTCAGCGTGCTCCTGAAGTGGAAGAGCGTGGTGTGGGGGTACGAATTTCTTGGTAGGGGGAAGGGAGCCGAACGAAGACACCCACGCGCACTCCTCGTGTTGGGATAATGGGGGTTATCTGCTATGGAGGAGGGAGAGCTCGAGGAGCTACGCCTTTTGGCTTGCTAACGAGCGCTTCCCCCTCTCAAGCCTCCCCTTCTGCTAATGAGCCTCTGCCTCACCATGACTGAGCGGGTGAAAGAGCGAATGCGCAAAAGCAAATAGAGGAGAGTGTGAGCATGCGGAGGGCGCGTCGCAGCAACACGACGGAGCTCGACCCTCTCCCAGAACCCACCTTCTCCCAACCAGCAATGCTTGGAAAGCTCTCTGTAAATGCCATAGCTATCTCGGATTTTATCAAAATTCTTCGCGCCTTGGCCATCCTTCGCCATTACTACTGCATTCAATGCAGCTGAAGGCCAACAATCCCATAAGCATGCGGAGGCGATTGTTCTGTCCTCTGCTCGCCTGTTCCAGCCAATTTCCCATTGCGTGAGGCCATGTGATGGCTCTTGCAACCATATTAAACATTTCACACCGCAGGCCATGTGGTTTGGGGCTGGCAGGTGTCGGTCGACACTGCACCACCCCTGTCCCATCCACCTAGGGCTCTGTTGAAACACCCACATCTGGGGTTTCATGTCATTATTAATCTCAATGCCTTGTGTCAATTAAGAAGTTAACTCATCAAGCTAGGAACTTGAAGACTCAAGAGCAAGGAGTATCGTCGTCACAAGTTGATGCACTGCAAATGGTAGAACACAAGGGATAATGAGATGAAGAGGAAGTTTATGTAAGAGCATATTCTTCGACTAAATCAGATTCTAGGTCTAAACCTTTCAAACCAAAATATTTCGGAGGAACCAAAAGATTGGCTGGTGCACTAGGGTATTCATCATTGCATACAACAATAGAGTTGTCATCATCAGAATGATTTTTTCCCAAGACGTCAAATTAATTAAGTAAGTAAATTCCATTTGATTCATCACTAAGATTTTCAGATTGAAAATCAACAAAGGATGGAAGAGCATTATCCTGACATGGGTAACTTTGAAAAAGAGAAGAAAGATCAAAGGTCTCTTCACTTTCTTTCCCCTCTACCTGTGTACTGTGATTGCCTTGTACCTTATCACAATTTGAACCAGCAATTTGAAGGTCAAGAGAGTGTGAAGAAATAGTTAGTGGATCAGATTGATCAAGTAGATCATGACACAAAGAGTCGTGGCATGTAGATGATATTGGGTGACAAATGTCCCTTAAAGAAGTAATACTTTCAGTGGAACAAGATTTAGGATTGAGGATAAGAATGCCATAATCATCTTAAGGAGTGGAAGAATTAGTCTTCACAATAGGCTTCATGATATATTCTGATGTTTCCTTCAATGGATCTAATGTTTCCTCCAATGGATCTGAGTCATGAAAAGTAGAAGGAGGATGAGAAGATAGATTAGGAATTTAATTTGCAGATTTCCCAACTTTATTATCATCACAAGGAGGCACCTGCATTGGTACTGGAAAAGGATGAGGATAATGAACAAAAGGTGTAGTAGGTACCTCCTATGAAATTAGAGGTGCTTCATGATTTACAAAAGTTGGAGAAGTAGAAATCAGGGGGTTCAGATTCACCGTGCAAAGAGATGTTGATCTGAAAATGAGATCTTATACTAATATTAAGGTATTAAAGACTCATGTGCAGGATTTGCCTATATTACTTAGTGCAACAGATCGAAAAGATTATGAATAATATAGACAATGAAGCAGTTAAAGAAACATAATAGACACACACACATAGCACAACCATAATCAAGGAGTTCACCCAAAAATCCTGGGCTACGTCTCCTGGTCCAGCCTTCAGTGGTGACCTCTCTATTATGTCTTCAAGAGCAGAGTTTTACAAAATTTGAGCTCAAATTGAGTCTCAACACAACATATACAAAATAGTAGGAGTTTACTTGAATCCCTCAAGTCTCTCTGAGTACACAGACTCTCCCTCTCACTCTTTGTCTATGTGTTCACTCTGTCTCAGCACTGCTTGCCTCTGTCTCCGTCATTCAATGGCTTTTAAGCCAATCGACGTTTGTCTATTCATCTTCTCCTTCGGGATCTCTGGCTCCGAACCTCTGTCCACTCAAATCCCATCTGAGTGTTAAACAATCATTGTTAAACGTCTTTAGGGATGGTGGCCACTTGTTTTGTAACGGAAGGGACCATCGGCGCCTTAGAAATCCCCAAAACAGTTGTTCTCTGTTTACACAGAGAATACACAGAAAGACTGTAAAAATCCGCCCAAACGCCTTTTCTCAAACCTGAAATATTATCAATTATGCCCTATAATCCTTTCGTATCCGTTTTTGGGCGCTATCGCAAGTGATCATTGATCCAATGACTATTATTGATTTCAGATGGCTAACGCGCACGAAGATTACCCGCCCGAAAAAGCGGTTTTCTCCCTCTGGCGCCTAGCCACATGTCAGCGAATGTATGGGTTCGGGCGGAGCCCGGCCAATACCACTTACTACCTAAGGCCCACCCGAAATCCCGCTCGTTATGGAACTCATATATATATATATATATATATATTATATATATATATATATATATATATATATATAATATATATATTTATATATATATATATATATATATATACAATACAGAGAGAGGAGAGAGATCTCTCTCTCTCTCTCTCTCTCTCTCTCTATATATATATATATATATATATATATATATATAATATTATATATATATATATCGTTGCATGTATAAACCCTTTCGGGTTCGTTTTAACGCCCCATTCACATTCCCTTTGATTTTCGTTTATTTAACGAAAACGCAAATTTAAATAGAAAAACCCCTTTTTATGGAACTCAAAAGATATATATTTCTACCCATAAGACCCATCGGGTCTGGCTTTATCGCATGTCGCGTATGTATTGGCCCCGCTGCTATGATGGGATATTGCAATATCGTAATCACATATCGCATAGTCCCTGGGCATTTGGTAAGCGCTCCCTTGTATTTTGCCAAAGCGATATTGCAAGTTAACCTGGGCTGTCGATCTACGCGCTTGATCAACGGTCCTCGTTGACTCATGTTGATCATTTTCGCAACTTTCATATAGTAGCCTCTGATAGCCTTTGCTTGCCATCTCAAATTGCGATATGTCGATCGGATCTAGACCGTTGATCGGCTAGATTCAACGTCTCCTGTGCATCATTGTTCAAGCCTCTGGTAGCTCTGTTTTTCACTGTTTCTTCATGTTTTTCAGGCCCGATAGTGTTTTCTGCCATTTGTAAAGGTTTCTCCTTATGCGATAGTTTTTTATTTTGAAGACTTAGAGGGTTTTTAGGGTCCATTTGGATCACGCCTTCCCACTGAAAAAGCTTTTGGACCACCAAAAGTTGGTTTTTTAAGCATCGATCAAGTGAGGATACAACTTCCTCACTTGTCCAATCTCTATCCATCTTGCATTGCTTGGTTTTGAACCTTTGAGTCCAATTCTCAGGTACTCAACATCCCCTTTGTGCGTAGTTCTCACCTTCCTGTCTAGAACTGTGTCTTCCTACAACTCATTGAGATATTCAAGCTATAGATCATCAATAGAAGGCAACTAATTTTGCTCTTAGGGATCTTCAATCAATGAAGGTTCATATAGTCTCAAGTTCTATGCATTAATGACTGAATAGATATGCATATAAGCTAGAAAATCAAGGCGAAAAGTGTTTTCACCAATTTTCTCAAGTATCTTGAAAGGCCCATATCTTATTTGTTTCAGCTTCTTACCTTCACCTTGCATTCTGTCTTTGCTGATGTACATCCAAACTTGATCACCAACTTGGAAGCTATGCTCAATTCGATGCTTGTCATGCCTTGTCTTATACTTGGCCTGGCTTCTTTCTCACTGTTCCTACACTGCCTGGGGAATTTCTTGGATCTGTTCAATGAACTTGGTTGCTTTGTCCATCAACTTTTATGTCTATACTAAAGACAAAATCCAAGGGAGACTTTGGTGTAAAACCAAAATAAGTCTCAAAAGGATATCTCTATGTAGAAGAGTGCTTGGCATGGTTGTAAACATGTTGCACATAACATAAATGTTCATCCCAAAGCTTGGGATGCTTGCTATGATAGCCTCTGAGCAACTGGATAACTGTCTTGTTGACCACCTCTGTTTTTCCATCTGTTTGTGGATGAAATGTTGTGCTCTTCTTCAATCTGGTGTCCATCAACTCCCATAAACTTGACCAAAACTTCCCAACAAATCAGGAATCTCGATCAGATACAATAGAAGTGGGTAACGCAAAATGGACCCATACATGCTGAAAGAACGACTTCACCGTTTGTTCAACTGTAATCTGCTTGTTACAAGGTATCAGAATACACATTTTGTTGAACCTATCCATAATAACATATAAATAATCATGACCTTTTCTAGATTTTGGCAATCCCCCAACAAAGTCCATGGAAACACTTTCCCAAGGAAGAGAAGGAACTGGAAGTGGAGTGTACAAGCCTAATTTTCTATTACTGGGCTTGCTTGTAGCACACATAGTACACCCCTTAATATATCTATAAACTATTTCATGCATTCTCAGCCAATAACATAATCTTTGCAGCCATGCAACTGTTTTACTTACACCAAAATGACCTGATATTAACGAACTATGTGCTTCTTGGATTATGTTAACTCTTTCAGTTTGAGGAATGCATAACTTTCCCAAATGATATAAGAGTTGGTCCTTAACATGATAATCCAATTCTTCTACTTGTTTGCCATGACATAAAGTTGCATATACATCTATAAAATCTACATCTTGAGCATATTGTTCAATGTAGCTTTCATGCAATACTGAGTTATGCTTAAGTATAGTAGATGCATTTATGATTGGTCTTGATAGCATATCTGCAACCTTATTGTGTATGCCCTTTTTATATCTGATGACAAGATGAAATGTTGTAGAAAACCCATCCACCTATAGTGTCTTGATTACTGCAATTTAGTTTGTGAGTGCAAATATTGAAGTGGTTGATGATCTGTATGTATGATTGTTTCTTTGCCCATTAGGTAATGTTTCCACTTTTTCATACTCTGTACTAATGCATACAATTCTTTATGCATTAGTAAATGTCTCAGAATGATATAATATGGGTTCACTGTGTTGTATCAACACTGCTCCCATGGCATAGTGGCTAGCATCTGTTTCAATCTCAAATGGTCATTGAAGATCTGGCAGTGCTAGTACCGGTGTTGTACTAATTTCTTCTTTCAAGGTGTCTAAGGCTTTCTGTTTTTTGCCTCCCCACTGAAACACCTTGTTCAATCCTGTTAAAGCATGTAAGGGAGCTGCAATCAAGGAAAAGTTAGCAATAAACTTTCTCCAATATTGTGTTGCTCCTAGGAAACTCCTAACTTCTGTAGTAGATTTGGGTTTAGGCTAGTTCATAATGACTTTGACCTTAGAGGGATCTATATTCAATTCACCACCCCCTACAATATGACCCAAATAATTTAAAGATGTTTTGCCAAATTCACATTTTGATTACTTCACATAGAGATTTTCTCTTTTCAAAACATCTGAAGTCTGCTTTACATGCTTCAAATTTTCTTCCCATGTTTTACTAAAAACAAGAATGTCATCTAAATATACAATTACAAAATCATCAATAAAAGGTCGGAGTACATCATTCATAACTCTCATGAAAGTGGCAAGAGCATTAGTTAAGCCAAAAGGCATAACTAGCCATTCATACAGCCCTTGCTTTGTTTTGAAAGCAATCTTCCATGCATCTTGTTCTGCAACTTTGACCTGATGATAGCCACTACGCAAGTCCAACTTGGAAAAGTAAACTACTTCTTTCAGCTAATCTAATAGATCATCAAAGCGAGGAAGAAGATAATGATTCTTGATCGTTATTTTATTCAGTACTTTGTAATCAATGCACATCCTCCACGAACCATCTTTCTTTCTCACTAGTACGATTAGAGATCCACATAGTGATGTGCTTGGTCTTATGAACCCTTTATCGAGCAGCTCCTATACCTGCTTCTTGATCTCTGCATTATGTAAAGTAGATAACAGGTACATTCTAATGTTAGGCAATGGAGCATCTTACTGCAAATGAATATCATGTACTATTTCCCCTTTGGGTGGCATAACTTTAGGTTCTAGAAATAGGATATCATATTCTGAAACAACTTTATCTAAATCAGCTTTCTGTTTAGCATCACAACCTTCAAATATATTGGTTTTATCAAGGGTCTTTTCCTTTACAACCATTAGTAAAAATTGCTTGCATGAATTTACAATTCTTTTCATTTGTCCCGAGTTTATGAGAGAATAGTTATTTTTGAGTTTATGAGCTCTTACAATATATTCTATTCCATCTTTAGTGAGTTGATACTTATTTTTAGCTCTATGGAAAATGGCTTTTCTATCATACAAGAAAGGACTTCCTAAAACAATACCACATATGTCCAAGGGAACTATATCTAACTCAACCTCATCTACAAATGTTGACCCAATAGCAAACCTAAGTTTACATTGTCTAGTCACTTGTAGCTTTGCTTTATCACATACCCAACCTAATGGATATGGCTTCTTATGAGGTGTTGTTAGTAAGCCCAACTTCTTTACGATTGTTTCAGAAATCAAGTTTACTTGTGATCCACTATCAAATAAAGTATCAATCTTTTGGTGCTTGGAAATAACTCTAATATGAAAAATCTCATGTCTTTTCCTCTCATTATCTCTGCTTCAAGATACTGGCAGTTTTCTTCCCATTCTTGAATCATATCTTGAAGTACCTCTTCTTTTTGTTTGGCTTCCTCTAACTCAAACTTTAAAGATAGAAAATCATCTTTGTAGATTTTTGAGGTCATTTCTCTTTTCAACTTGAGAAACTCTTGTTTCAGATGCTTGTTCTCCTCTTTTAGCTTCTCACGATTTCCTTTTTCTCCTTTCAGCAAAAGAGCTAGAATATCCTTTATCTTGATAGCCTCTTAAAGTTTTTCTTTCTAATATTAAAACTCCACATTATCTAAGTTATACATTCCTTCTTTTGCATGCTGCAGCTGTTCCTTCAACTACTTGTTTTTGTTCCTTGCTTTCCTCAACTCATCAAGAAAACTGATGATTTCTCCCTCAAGATCTACCACTCCTTCCTCTTCTTCCTCTTCAGAGTCCATGAGACCCTATTTTTTAGAGTTTGTTTCGAGGGCCATAAGAAGATATTCATTTGACTCATTTTCTGATGAGTCTTCACAGTCTGATTTTGGGTCTGAACTATCCTCGTTGGAATAGAACCCCTTCTTCTTGTAGGGTTTCTTCTTCTGAACTGTCTGAGAATTATTTCTAAATTTAAGACCTTCTTCTCTTTCAGTCCCCTCTTTGTAAGGTCATTTGGAAGAGAAATGTCCAACTATTCCATAGTAAAAACACTAAAAGGGCTACTTCCCTTTTTATTTACCATAGCCTTGCTTCAGTTTTCTGGCTAGTTGAACCAGATCCTAATTAGATTCACTATTAGAGCATTCTTGATGAAATCTATGTTCCTTGCCCTTATTGGATACTCTGAATGAAACTTCCTTTGGTTCATATTTCTCCATTCCTACTCTCATCTCATAGGCTGTGAGAGTACCATGTAACTGATCCATCTTGAGATCCTTTAGGTTGATAATTTCCTCTATAGCTGATATTTTGGCATTAAATTTCATGGGTAGAGATCTTAATACCTTTTGAACGATTAACTCTTCCTTGACTTTCTCACCAAGTCCTCTAATCATAATAACTACTTCATCAAATTTGAGGAAGTACTCAACTATGATTTCATTCTTAGTCATCTTCAAGCTTTCAAACCTCATTCTAAAAGTCTGAAGTTTTTCTTGCTTCACTTTGTCATCTCCTTCATGACACTGGTTAAGTTTTTCCCACATCTCTTAAACAGACTTACAGTGCATTACCTTCACAAGTTCTGACTAACTGAGACCATCAAGAATGGCATGCTTGGCTTTACCATTGCTTAGATACAATTTCTTTCCATCTGCATTTGTGGGGGGAATATCTGGGACATTGTAATTTACTAGTACTAAGGTCCAAGCATCTACCCCCAAGGACTTAAGATATGCCTCCATTCTTACTTTCCAAAAGGCATACTTGGCTCCATCAAATACCGATACCCTACTCGAGTAAACTTCTTGATTCTCTTGCTTATTCATAATTCCTTAAGGATCTACCTTCCAATGGTTAAACTATTACTGAAGGAACTTGGCTCTTATACCAATTGTTGAAATTGAGGAATTGCTAAGGGGGGGTGGGGGTGAATCAATAATTTAAGAAACTCTTACTTTTCTTTTCTTACTATGCTTATATTTCATTCTTATGTTCTTTCATATGTGAAAGAAATCATTCATGAAGTAGTAAATCTTATAAAATTTCAGAACACATATACAAACAACAATCTCATGATAAACATACATTTGACATAGTGTTTTCATGTGGAAACCCAGAGGGAAAAAACTACCAATTTGTTGTTTATTTTATGATGTAATTTAAGCACCAAATTAATTACATCTGTTGGTTTGTGAGCACCCACTCACTGGAGGCACCAACCCCCTTTGTTTAGCAAGCACCAACTTTCCAAGAGGCACCAACCTCTTTTGTTTAGCAATCACCAATTTGTTGGGTTGTGTTATACTCTTTCCATGACTAGCCCACATAGTTAATCAGGGGGTTAGAGGGGGGGCAAAGCCCCCCTTTTGTTGCGCCGATTGGGTAGCAGGGGGAGTCATAGGGGGTTTGAGGGGTGTAGGTAACCCCACTCTATGGGGTCCGGGGCAGCACCCGGAAAATTTTGGTTTTGGAACCTATGTTAGGTTGGGCCGACCCACCTATGGTTTTGTGCATGATTTTCACACATGGTTTTGGACGCGATGGTTTTCGATCCATGGTATTGGATGCTTCGGCATGTATAAATATGTATTATAACATTGAAAGGAACATAATGAAAAATCAAGCTAGTAGTCCCAGTTTTGGGATCCAG
>APFE031502026.1:0-33494 GCA_000404065.3 Pinus taeda | reverse complement strand
TGTGTTATGCTCTCGCATTTTTTATTTTTCTTGTGATTTAGAATTCGTATGCAGGTAAATTTTGTACGGGGTTAAAACCTACATTTGGTATCAGAGCTGTTTTGGCTTCAAGGGGACGCCTTTGTTGCTGAGGGGTTTCGCTCGGGCCTGTGGTAGACCCTGTTCAGTGGAGATCTGCGAGATCGATTCTGGTGGTGAAAGAAGATGGCGAGCAGCGGAAAGATAGAGATTGAGAAGATGGTCAGAGTTTTGAGTTGTGGAAACTCAAGATGGAGGATTTTCTGGTGGATAAAGATTAGTGGATCACGGTAGATCCAAGTACTAAACCAACGGGAGTGTCCGATGAAGAATGGAAGAAGATGGATCGAAAGGCAAAGAGCACAATATGATTGTGTGTCTCAGATTCAGTATTGGTGAATGTATTAGGGGAAGCTATGATGAAGGCTTTGTGGGACAAGTTAGGGACTTTGTACCAATCTAAGTCTCTAGTGAATAAACTATTCCTGCAAAAAAAGCTATATAACCTGAGGATGAAAGATGGAGACTATGACAGAGCATCTGAACGCATTTAATATTGTGGTAAGTCAGTTAGCATTTGTTGATACTAAAATTTCAGATGAAGATAAGTGCATCAGTTTGTTGTGTTCTCTACTAGATTCGTGGGATAATATGGTTATTGCAATAGGTAGCAATGCAACTGCCTTGCAGTTTAATGAAATAGTCTCAGCCTTGCTGACGGAGGAGATGAGATGGAAAAATATGGACAACCAGAATGGTGATGTCTTGTCTGTACGAGGATGGTCCCAGAACAGAAACAAAAATAAGTCATCGAGTGGGAGATCTAAATCTAGAGGGAGATCTAGATCTCTAGGAAAACCTACAAAGGTGGTGTGCTGGAAATGCAGAAAGGAAGGGCACTTCAAAAGGGAGTGTAAATCTAAAGCCCCTGATAAAGGAAAGGGGTTTGATGATGCTCCTTCTGCAGAGGCGAAAACCACCTCAGATGAAGGTGGGGATGTGTACTTGGCTTCTTCAAGTACACATGTAGATCATGAGGCATGGTTAATTGAATCAGGTGCATCCTTTCACTTCACTCCCCATAGAGAGTGGTTCTGCGAGTATGAGAAATACGATGGTCGTGATATCTTCTTAGGGGATGATAGGAAGGCTAAAATCATTGGTCGCGGAAAAGTAAAGTTGAAGTTGCAAGGTGGAAGGGTTAGAACACTTCCGGGTGTTCTGCATATTCCTACATTAGCCAGAAATCTGATTTCTGTAAGCAAGTTGGATGAGGCAGGTATAAAAACAGCGTTCGAGAAGGATACCTGCAAGATGGTTCGAGGAGCACTGGTATTGATGCGGGGAGTTCGGATTGGAACTATGTACAAGCTACAAGGTAACACGATTGTTGACGAGTGCAACAGTTCTATGGTTCCCGAAAATGGAGCAGAAAATCTAATGGTCTCTAGAGAGAAGACCATGTAGTGGCATCAAAGGCTTGGACATATTGGAGAGAAGGGCCTTCGAATACTTCATGGTAAAGGTATGGTAGAAGGTATGAGTAATAGCTCTCTGGATTTTGATTTCATGCAAATGTGTATATGGGAGGCAAAATCAGGTGAGTTTCCCCTCTGGTGGTAAGAGGGTGAAACAAATATTAGAGCTTGTGCACAGTGATGTGTTTGTACCTGTGAAGGTTCCATCACTCGGTAAGTCTATGTACTATGTATCATTTATAAATGACTTCTATGTATCATTTATAGATGACTTCTCAAGGAATACATGGATATATTTCCTGAAGAATAAATTTGAAGTCTTTGATAGGTTTAAATAATTTAAGGCTCTGGTGGAAAACCAAACAGAGAATAAGATAAAGGTGCTAAGGACATATAACAATGGAGAGTTTTGCAGTAAGGAATTTGAAGAATTATGTAAGAAGTGTGGTATAGCATGATAGAAGACTACTCCATATACACCTCAGCAAAATGGAGCTGAAGAAATAATGAACAAGACATTGATGGAAAGGGCAAGAAGCATGCTCAGTGGTGCCGGGTTGGGACATGAATTCTGGGAAGAGGCGGTGGAGACAACATGTTGCCTGGTTAATAGATCACCTTCATCAGCATTGGAGGATAAGACTCCACAAGAGGTATGGACTGGTAAGAAACCCTCTCTTTCACATCTAAGGGTATTGGGATGTGATGCATATGTACATGTTCCAAAGGAGAAACGAACAAGTTGGATAGTAAATCTGAAAAGTGCATCTTTATTGGGTATAAGGATGGTTTAAAGGGTTATAAGCTTTGGAACCAAATAACAAGGAAGGTTGTGTACAACAGAGATGTGGTGTTCAGAGAGGTGAAAGATGTTATTAAATATGAAGTCCAACCAAAGGAACCTGAGAAGATAGAGTTTGATCTAAAGGAGGAAGAATCAGACTCTACAGCAAAGGAGGAATCAAAAGATGAACAACCACAAACTCCGGCTGTGAGAAGATCAGTTCGATAAAGAAGGCAGCCAGAAAGGTATAGTCCATCTGCTTTCTGTTGAAATTTTGCTTTGTCTGTTATTGATGATGATCCCAGAACTGTGAAGGAAGCAGTGGATTCAGAGGATGGAAAAATCTGGAAAGAGGCCATGGTTGATGAAATGGCATCTTTGCACAAAATTGAGGCTTGGGATCTGGTGAAGTTGTCGGCTGGAAGGAAACCCATTGGCAGCAAATGGGTGTTCAAAAAGAAGACAAATGCAGAAGGGAAGGTGGAGAAATACAAAGCTCGGTTGGTAGCAAAAGGTTATTCCCAGGTGCCGGGAATTGATTTTGGTGATATTTTTTCTCTGTTGCCAAGGTAACTTCTATTAGATTACTTTTATCTGTTGCTGCTGCTTTTGATTTTGAGGTAGAACAAATGGATGTGAAGACAACATTTCTTCACGAGGATTTGGAAGAGGAAATCTACATGAAGCAACCTGAAGGCTTTGCGGTGAAGGGTAAGAAAGAACTGTATGCAAGTTAAAGAAGTCTCTGTATGGGTTAAAACAGTCACCAAGGATGTGGTATCAGAAATTTGATACATTTATACGGGGACTTGGCTTCACCGGAAGCAAAGCAGATCATTGTGTGTATTTTAAATTAATTGGTGACCGTGTTATTTATCTGGTCTTGTATGTGGATGATATGTTGTTGGTTGGAAATGACAAAGAAATTATCAAGGATTTGAAGACCCAATTGTCCTCCAAATTTGACATGAAAGATCTTGGTGCTGCAAAATATATTTTGGGCATGGAAATTAAAAGAGATCAAGCAAAGAGGAAGCTCTGGTTAAACCATAGGAAGTATGTTTAGACAATACTACAGAGGTTTAATATGCAAGATAGTAAACCGGTGAAGGTTCCTATTCCTGTAGGTGTGAGGTTATCTGCTGAACAGTGTCCTAAGACACAAGAAGAGGAAGAGGACATGGCCCATGTTCCATATGAAAGTGTAGTTGGTAGCTTGATGTATGCAATGGTTTGTACTAGACCAGACATTGCACATGCAATAGGAGTATTGAGCAGGTTTATGTCAAAACCAGGGAAGGAGCACTAGACAACAGTGAAGTGGGTTTTTAGGTATTTGTGTGGCACTAGTGATTATGGTTTGTGCTACCAAGGAAGATCAGGATTGGATAGAATGTTGGATATTCATGGCTTTGTTGATGCAGACTGGGCTGGAGATCTAGATCAGAGAAGATCTACTAGTGGGTATGTGTTTAACCTATTTGGAGGTGCAGTCAGTTGGATGAGTAACAAACAATCTATAGTGGCACTATCAACTACAGAGGTAGAATACATTGCAGCCACTCATGCAATCAAGGAAGCAGTTTGGTTACAGAGATTGTGTTCAAGTATGGGGTTAGTACATGGATCTATAAGGATAGACTGTGATAGCCAAAGTGCAATTTTCTTGGAAAAAAACCACACATATCATTCAAAGACAAAGCACATTAATGTTCAGTATCACTTTGTGAGGGATATGATAGAAGACAAAAAGGTGTTCCTGGTAAAGGTGGACACTTTGAGGAATACTATAGATGCATTGACAAAATCTGTGAGCTCTGAGAAGTTCTCTTGGTGTAGAGAGACAATGGGCGTTTCAGGGTTGGAAAAATGGCTAAGCTCTCTTGTGGCCCCCTGTGGAAAGAAAACAAGAAGTGGGAGAATGTTGGGTTGTGTTATATTCTTTCCACGACTAGCCCACGTAGTTAACCAGGGGGTTAGAAGGGGGGTGGAGCCCCCATTCATTGCGCCGATTGTGTAGCGGGGGTGGGGTCACAAGGGGTTTGAGGTGTACTCGTAACCCCACTTTGTGGGGTCCGGTGCAGTGCCTCGGAAAATTTTGGTTTTGGACCCTATGTTAGGTTGGCAGACCCACCTATGGTTTTGTGCATGATTTTCACACATGTTTTTTGGACGCGATGGTTTTTGGTCCATGGTATTGGATGCTTCGGCATGTATAAATATGTATTATAACATCGAAAGGAACATAATGAAAAATCAATATGGTAGTCCCGGTTTTGGGATCCAGGGTAAATCTCTGTGTATATGTGTTTTATGTGTTATGCTCTTGCATTGTTTATTTTCTGTGTTTTAGAATTCGTATGTAGGTAATTTCTGTACGGGGTTAAAACCTACAATCAGGTTGTAGTTATTTCATATTTTCTTTATCTTACATTAATAAAGAGGCGTTGTCTTGTCCCTGATGATTATGGTCTTTGTGCATTAATTTATGTCATGATTTTCTTATAAAATATCACGTTAATGCTTATTTGCTTACATGATTATATGATCTAACCTTGATATCATGAACACGCTTTCAGTTGTTTTTGGTGTATAGTATTTGCCTTAAATGAATTGCAGGTCTTAAAGCGCAAGGAAGAAGTAGATGGTTTGAACCCTTCGAGAACGACCTCAAACGTAGGACCTACGGGTAAGACCTTCTGTACCAAGTTTAATTGTTTAAGTATTAGGACTGCTTGTCTGTGTGTCTCTTTATGTTGTATTCCCTATGCTCTGTTGGGGTTCCCAACCCATGTCCCTAGGGTGATTCTACTCGAAATAGAATTAGTGACTCCACTTGAGAAAGCATTCTTGTTTTTCCTAGATTGGGTTATTTCTTCTTGACCAAGGCCTACTTGATTGATTTATTTCTTTTACAGTGTCCATGACCTGTTTTCTTCCTGGGCATCGAGTCTGATATTTTGGATCAGGCCTGGACTTTTTGTTTTTCTTTATTAAGCTTTATATACGTGCTTTTCAGAGGATACAATAGTGTATACACACTAGTTTATTTAAAGAAACTCGCGTATTCGTGAGTTTCCTTTGTTTTAGTCACGTATACATGATTATTTGTCTTTGCACAATCACGTATACCTTATTTTGAATAAATTTTTCAAAATATTGGACCCAGTTAAGATTGTTTCCTGGTGGTTTTTGCTGTTTTCTGGTCATTCACTGTCAGTGAAGCTCTGCTCTTATGCAAGTTTTCAATTTCTAATCTTCTTCTTGTTGAAAAAACTAGTCAACCTAGGGTTTGTTTTTTAGTAAAGTTTCACTTTGGGTTTTGGGTTCAAGGCTTCTTCTAGGAGTTCTTGTTTGTTATGACTTTGTGGAACAAGAAATTGGTTGTAGTTTTGTTTATAACCCAAGTTTCAAATTTCTTTGCTTTTCTTTTCTTTTTTGGTTGACCTATTTTGTTTTTCATGGTTTTTGAGTTCCTCTTTGGCGATCTTGAAAGCATTTCTTGACATTCCTTTGGTTTTCTGAAGTCTTTTATACTACTGTTCAGATCAATCTATGCAAGTATGTATTCCTTTATCATTTCAAGTTTTATAATATTAATGATGTGCATAACTTGTGAATTTTGGGACTCTTTATGCTTGTATTTGGTCTTGGATTTTTAGTAGTCTTTTTCTTCTAAAAAACTTCATTGGGTTCTTTAAAAAAGAAAAAGAAGAAAACATCATTCTTTCCTTTCTTTTTCTTTTCAGTTTTTTGTTTTTGGTTTCTTCATTATTTTTGAGCAATTGTGAACTTTTTTCGATTGGTTTTGCTTGGTTTCGAGGGAAGTTTGTCATTGAATTTGTGCCCTCCTTGTAGTCAAGTTGGCCTGTTGATCTTGTGAAGGAACACATTTGATTATTGTATGAACATCCATAGAATCTTGCACCATCATTATAGCTTTCATTAATTTATTTTGCATTTCATGCACTTTAGTCTTTTTGTTAGATTTTGAGTGTGTAGAGCATGTTTTCTGAAAAATAAAAAAAAAAAAATTTTACAAGTTTATTCGAGAACCTTATAGAAATCTCTCTATATCGAAGAAAATAGTTGCATTTGCATATATATAAGTTTCTATTGATTTATTTTGCATCAAAACACCACAAGTTGCACTCTCATTTTACTCATGACCTAAAGAACAACCTTTTAAAATCAAGCGCTTAATTAAAAAGACCTAGACCATTTTTTGATTTGTCATTAATTACATCAACAAGTATAGCTCTTTAGGGCCTTGGAATAGGTGAGTGGAGAGTTAACTCTCTAAGGCCACTCAAACTGTTAAACATAAACTTTCAATAATGAGTGAAATCCAATGTCGTTAGAAAGATAGGGAAAGCTCCTTTCTACTAGAAGTCAAGAATGAGGGAGAGTGAAGACAAGGAAAGAGAGATACCCACTCTCCTACTTGTTGGATCCCGCCCCGAGACTGTTGTGCTCAGATTTTGATATGGAATGGTGTCCATAGTTCCTATTCCTTGGGACCACATAGGTTGTTGTAGAGGGGAATTCCGTGGCACTTTAGGTAGACATTGCATCATGTTCATTAGTACTTTTGGAGGGTACCCTTGTGAAGCTTGGGTACTTACACCGGTAAAGGATTTTGTCTGGCAGTTAGTGTAACTGTTTCTGTCACCTTCACTAGTAGGCTTGGGCCATTTTTATCCCAAACTATCTTTAGAAGGTTCTTGATTTCACTTTCTTGTATTGTGGTGTCTGTTCCTCATCACTCAGAATGAAAATACTTGGAAGTTGCTTAATTGACTATATCTTCTAGGGACTTTGTTAGAGAGTGCTCTTTGCTCCTAGTTGGCCATAACTTTATAAAATTTTTGAGTCTTTAATTAGTTCTCTTAAATAATTAAAAGTGGCTAATCAACCAGTTCGTTGGTCTAGTAGGCTTCGTGGGCTTTCACTTATGAGTGAAAAGCCTTCTTCCAGAAGGTGTAGGAGCAATTATGTCGGTGGTTTCCAATAAGTGGCAGTGGACGTAACGAATATTGATCCTCTAATTCAAGCTATTATTTCACAGAATAGACCTAATGTAAGTTGAGATTTGGATAGGAACACTCCAATCTTTTCTAGAGTCCTCTTCTAATCGGAAGACATTATAGAGGTTGAAGAACTCGCTGAGACTCCTGTGACTCCTTCTTCTCCTCTCCCTCCCAATTATCCAGACATTCTATTATACGTTAGGACCCCGACCCACAGGCCTTCGAGCTCTGGTCTATATCGGTCTTTTCCTTCAGTGGCCACTGTTGGGAGCATGGTTTCAATTTTGAGTGCTACTAGTGTAAATACTCCTTTCTCAGTACAAGGAGGAGGTATAATTTCCATACCTTCAACCACTCCTAGCACTACAATCTTTGGCTCCACCTCCATTCCATCTACGAGTGGGGGCACTGAAGCGTTTTCCTCCACCATTGGTTCTTTCCCCTTTGGAATTCCTTTCAACGCAATTCCTTCGGTTCCCTTAACCTTTCCATCCATTTCTTGCACATCTATGACTTCCATGGCTAGTGGGTCAACTTCTTTTTAGGGTTTCCATTTTGGGAGTTGTCATATACCACATTCTAACCCATCTGTAGGATCACTATCTTTTCCCTTCAAACGTCAAGGTTATAATCCTTTCCAAGGATGGACTAATCGAGCTGATAACAGCTTGGGTGCCAGGAATCAGTTCTCTTTCGGCCAATAAGGGAACATGCCATACTCCTCTGTGAGTTCATTTCAGAGTTTTTCTCCCTTTTCAAATGCATGGAACCCTCACCAAGGTATTTGTGCTTTATTTAATACCTCACTAGGTGGAAATTTCACTGGATATGGAAATTTTTCGGCAGGAGTTGGACAAAATCTGAATTTTTCTGGGCCACAAGGTATTCCTTATGGTTCAGGCACTTCTACGAATCACCTCAAGCAACCTGGTGCCTTCACAAATCCAGGATATTCTTTTAAGGACATTGGGAATTTTGCCCAGAGTGGGTGGAATCCTCAAGGTCTTCCATGCTTACCTTTCTTGGAAACTTTAAAATTGCCAGATCTATCAAAGTTGACTAACAATCTATCTGATACAACTTGGTTTGGCCTCCGGTTTCATCCAAACTTCCATCAAACATACCCAAATTCGAAGGGAATACTGGTGAAGATCCGCTGACCATATAACCACTTTCCATTTATGGTGTTCATTGAACTCCCTGATTGATGATTCAATCAGGTTGAGACTATTTCAACGCACCCTAACTGGGAATGAGGTTAAATGGTATATTGAGCTTCTTGGGGCGACCTTCACTTCATTTGGTGACTTGGCCACCATATTTTAAAACCATTTTTAGTTGCTCATTCGTTATGATGCTAGAATTGATCTCTTAGCTAATTTCCACCAACACTAGGCAACCCACATTTATGATCACATCCA
Organism: Pinus taeda; assembly: GCA_000404065.3. NCBI lineage: Eukaryota > Viridiplantae > Streptophyta > Pinopsida > Pinales > Pinaceae > Pinus > Pinus taeda. Next base: position 24,763 of record APFE031502026.1, on the reverse strand, counting down.
GGAATGGAGGAGAAGTAAGAGGCCCATTAAAGCTAATATTCCCTAAGAATTCCTTCTTGAATGGTTTCTCAAATATTTTCAGCCTGAAATTTCTAAGGATGTATCGCTCTCCAGTGTATTCACCGAAGAACTGGCTATTTTTAGAGCCCAACAACTAGAACTCATATATTCTCAATCTGGGATTCTTGAGAAAATTTTTCCTAGTGCTCCTAGGTCTAAGGTTGATCTTGCCAAGCCAAAGTTGAGTCCCCATGCCGATGGGCTAGTTGGATCAATTGATAATAGCACGGCTAACCTGGTAAACCAATTGCACTAGTTGTCTTTGTAAACTACTTGTTATATTAAGGCATCGCCATTAGTGCCCATGTCTTCCCAACCTTCATCTATCAACATCGTTCAAACTTCTAACCCTAGAGGAAATCAACAATTTGATGGGAAGAAGAAAGGACGTGGTAAGAAAAAGAATCAGGATGGGAAGGGTAAAAAAGAGTTCAAGAAGAGAGTGAAGTTTCCATGCAAGTTATGCAATGGTGACCATTTGACTCATCTTTACCCAAATATTTAGGACGCTCAGTGCTGGTTGGTTTAGCAAGGGTCTTCTAGCTCCTTGGCTATGCTAACTAACCCTTTTCCCCAAAGGCAGAAGTTATTAGCTGGCGCGGATGCTAGTACTAGTAACCCCATTAGGGGCAAGCAGGAAGGGGAAAATCCATCAAATGTTTATATGATGAGTTCACATGTTGACATTTCTACATGGTCACATGATTATGGTGAACTAGAATCATTTAAGGCCAAGAGTACTCCTAATGTTTCAGAGCCACTCCATATCGAGAGGCACATAGTTGATCCTATATGTCGGATGTCGCAAGGGTCTGCAAAGTGTTCGACAATCAACCCCAATTCCAAGGTAGCTCAGAACTACTCCATTGTAGAAGATCTGGCTCAGAGTCCTTGTGCCATGTCAATGTTAGAGGTACTCTAGTGGTGCACAACACAAATGAGTGCATTGCTCACTGCGATCAGAGTGGGAGATCCAAATAACTCTCTTATCCTTACATTCGAAATTTTGAATATCAAGAAGAGACTCCCACATCATATGGATTTTCAAATCAAGTCTACATACTGAAAGATGGGTATATTTCGAACCGTAGTTGATGAAGGATCTTCCACATGCTTAATGTCTATATCATGTTGGAAGGCTATTGGATCACCACAGGCTATTCTGTCACCTACTCTCTTAACAACATTTGATGGTCATTCTCATAGGCCGCATGGGATTATTCTCACCTTTCCCATCTGTGTTGGGGGAAAGGTTGTAAATATCGAAGTAGAAATAGTTGATGAAAATTTGGAGTATAATCTCCTTTTGGGAAGAAATTGGGTTTACAAGATGGATGTTATTGTATCATCATTATTCCGCATCCTCTAGTTTCCTCATGAAGGGAGAATTGTAACGTTTAATCAGATGGATTATTCTCTGGGTGAATCCAATGCATCTTCTGAATCTACTATTACCTTAGTGAACAATCCTAAGCAGCCTATTGATAATCTAGTAGTTGGGATGTATTCTTCCTTAAAGGGTACCTTTGATTTTCCTACTCCTATTGCTCGAATTAATGCTATTTCATCTTCCAAGGCACCTTCTCAAAAATATTTCTTTAGAACTCATTATTTTTCAGATCCTTGGGCCTTACCCTCTTCTACCACCACATTAGATGAGGGGTAAGTGGGTTGAATGGCATTTCCTATGTCTGCAGCTGAAATTGCTTATCAATCTATAGTTAACACAATAGACTCCAATCCTACTCCTCTTTCACCGGAGGATCTCAATGGGGATGTGGCTCCAGCTTGGACTCTAGATTCAGCTTCCGCTATGGATTGCCTAGATACTATTTTTCCATCCGAAGAAGAAATTCTAGAAGCAATGGTGGGTATTGAGAGGCCATAGGATGATTTGCATCATCGGTCATATTTCCTTCCTGATTTTCTTGAAGTAGAATCAAGATTTCCCAGTCCTTCATCTACTGCTGACGTTCACGTAATTTTATATCCTTTAGCTCCAGTGCAGGTTTCAGCAGAGTAAAATTTCTTTCATTTCAAAAATTGTTCCTGTGAACATCTATAGGAATCCCAACGTTATCAAGAATGTCTTCATTGGAGCTGATTGTTCCCTTGAAGAAATTCGAATTTATACTGATCTCTTTAAAGAGTTTCGAGACGTGTTTTCTTGGTCTTATGAGAAAATTCCTGGGATAGATCCATCTATAGTCCAACATGAGATCAAGACATATGAAAATGAAAAACCTATTCACCAGAAGCTTCAATTGTAAACCCTAGGAAAGCAACAACTATCAAAGCTGAGGTTGAAAAGTTGCTTAAGTTGGGTTTCATATACCCCGTTCCTTTAACTGAGTGGGTCTCAAATCCAGTCCTGGTTGACAAGAAGAAAGGAATGATCCGTGTGTGTATTGACTTTAGGGACTTGAATAAGGCTTGTCCTAAAAATAATTACCCCACACCATTTATTGATTAGATTATTGATGAGTGTGCAGGTAATGAGATTTTCTCTTTTATGGACAGATTTTCCGGTTATCGTAAAATCACTATTCATCTGGAAGATCAACATAAGACAACTTTTAGTTTCCCCTGGGGACATTTTCATATAAGAAGAAGCCTTTTAGCCTTAATAATGATGGATCTACCTTTCAACGGGCCATGTCATATGCTTTCCATGATATCAAACATATTATCAAAGCCTACTTGGATGATTTCGCTGCTCGTTCTCAAAAGAGAATTGATCATCCCAAGCATCTTCTATTAATTTTTGAACGATGTCGTTTCTACAAAATCCAATTGAATCTGAATAAATTTGTTTTCGTCGTCACGTAAAATTGGTTGTTGGGATTCATTGTTTCTCCTGAAGGGATTCGTGTAGATCCCTTCAAGGTTGAGGCAATACTTCAGTTGCCTCCTCCGTCCACTATTCATCAACTTCAAAGTCTTCAAGGAAAAGCCAATTTCATAAGAAGATTTATCGCTAATTATGTCGAGATTACTAAAGGATTTATGAGACTCCTCAATAAAGGGGTCCCAATTCTATGGGACGATTTCGTACAACACTCATTTGATGCTTTGAAAAAACATTAATCTCTGCTCCTTTATTGAGTCCACTTGATTATAACAGAGGCTTGCTTTTATATATTGCTACGGTAGAATCAACTATTGATATGGTTCTGGTTTAGGAAGATGATGATTTCACTAAGCACATAATCTATTATCTAAGTTGAGGCTTAGTGGGCCCTGAACTGTGATATTCTCCCATAGAGAAATTAGCTTTGGCAACTGTCCATGGTATCCAGTGGCTTAGACATTATATTCTTCTTAGAAAAACTTCCGTCTTAGCAGCTGTCAATCCATTTCAATTTTTTCTCAATAAGCGAGTGATTGGGGGAAAAGACAATAGATGGATTGTCATTTTACAAGAGTTCGATCTCGAATTCATGTCAGCCAAGTCTAAGAAATAGTTAGTATTTGCAGAATTGATCTCAGAGTTGCCTTGTGAGGAAGAAATAGTTTATGAGGAATCTTTTCTTGATGAACATATTTTCCTTATTTCCTCGCAAGATACTTGGTATGGAGATATCATTATATGTCTCCACACTTCAAATTTTCCTCTCACTTTTTCGAAGGATGAATGTAGAAAGTTACATCACTTGGATAAAAGCTATATTATTATAGGTGACACTTTATATCGTCGTGGGGTTGATTCAATCCTTAGATGTTCATTAACCTTAGAAGAAGATGAGTCTATGCTAAATGATTGCCACAGTGGAGCTTGTGGTGGTCATCTATCCGGTCTTGCAACAACCCAATTGTTTTTACGTGCAATCTACTTTTGGCCCTCGATCTTCAAGGATTGTGTTGAAGCGGTCAAGAGATACCACCCTTATTAAGTTTCTACTTGGAAAATGTGCACGCATCAAGCTCCGCTCTTTCTTGTGATTACCGTCGGTCCATTCACGAAGTGGGGTATTGATTTTACTACTTGCAATCCGCCTTCAATGGGAAATCATAAGTATATCATCATAGTTGTCGACTACTTTACTAAGTGGGCTGAGGCTATGCCCACTTTCAAGAATGATGGTGAAACAACAACCTTGTTTCTCTTCAACCAAGTCATTTCTCGGTTTGGTATTCCCAAAGAGATTGTCACTGACCATGGTAGTCATTTCCAGAACCAGATTGTGTTTGAATTGGCTCTTAAGCTGGGTTTCTGATGGGATCATTCATCTCCTTATTATCCTCAAGCCAATGGGCAAGTTGAAGTCAGGAATAAATCCCTGGATATCATCTTGCAAATTTCGATTAACAAAGTTTGATCTAATTGGCACATTATATTATATTCGGCGCTTTGGGCATATCGAATTTCAATTAAGACTGCTACAGGGTTTACTCCTTTTCAACTAGTTTATGGGCTAGAATCATTTTTTCCTATGGAATGTGAAATTCCTCCCCTTAAATTAGCTGTTGAAATTCTTCCAGATACTTCTAGTATTGAACAACACCTTGTTCATTTCAAACATCTCGTTGAGCAATGTCAATATGCAGCCATAATCAACAAAGCTCATAAAAAGAGAGTAAAATATCAATATGATAAGGTTGTCTGTCTTAGGGTTTTCTCTGAATGTGACCTTGTCTTGGTTTATGACCAAGACAAATTTTTCTTGGGGGAAGGCAAGTTCAAATCTATGTGGTACAGTCCCTTCATTGTTAAAAAGGTCTTGAAAAAGGGAGCTTATGAGTTGGTTTATTTTGAGGGAAATGAATTGGCGGAGCCCAAAAATGGGCTCTATCTTAAAACTTATTTTGATTAGGCTTCGGTCTAACATTTTCTTGGTTGTAAATATTGTATATTTGTGCATATCTATCTATCGGTTTCGTAGTGATGTCAATATTTTTGATCTGCTTTGGCAGGTATTGATGCACGATTTGATATATCTAGGGTTTGTTGATGGTGCTAGTAGACACATCCGGAACCTTGATTCAACGACTTAGGTGATTTATTATTTGTCCATATAGTTATTGGTTTCAAGAAGCGTATGTATCGGTCCTACTTCAAACAATGTTGCCAAATATACTGATGTCGTTAATTTACTATATGAGGCAATATCTCTTGATATTGATTCATTAGTAGTATACTTGGATTCACAACTAGTGGTATCTCAATTAAACAACATCTATCGTGTGAGAGATCCCTATTTATATCACCAATTTTTGAGAGTGCGTTTATTACAGAGATCATTTATTTATATCACATTTATTCATATTCCATGATCAAAAAATTCATTTACAGAATCTATCGCTAATCAAGCATTAGATTAGGACATAAATCATTCATCATAGTAAAAATAAAAAATAATCGAAGAGTCATCTGTATATATATGATCATCACAATGGAACCGACGGTACATAGATAGAATTTTTATTTTCAAAATAATATATAAAATTGGGACAAAATTAGGGCTTATACCCATAGTCATTTCTAATCAAAAGATTTGATCATCCATAAGTTTATATCTATGGGTCCTTCTTAGGGTGAGTATCAGGATGAAGACGATACATTTTGCACCCGTTGGAACAATTGCACCCAATCACATGGCGCTCCTACCATGCGCCTCTGCATCTCTTTCGGAAGGTATTCTATGGCTGCCATAGGTACCTAGTGAGTTAGTCTCACCAAGTTTCTCTGTACAACATGAAGGATCCTTTCGGTCTCAGTTGCAGCCCCCTTCATGTCTCTTCCATGATGCCTGTGCCTAGGTAGACTCGTAGGTCATACTGGTCCAATATCTGTGTCATTACCAAAATAATTTTGTAAGTATTTGTCTCATCAATTTTTTTTTTTCAGTTTATTTATACTTAAAATCTAAAAAAATTAAGACATTTCAAAAAATTAAAAACATTTTTGCCTATGGCTCCACACGCTGCATCCGGTGGAAACACCAGATCTAGGTCTCCTTTGAAATCCATGCCAGCATAGGGGTAGTCCTCAACAGCTATGACTTGTTGTTCCCACCAGGAAAAGAACTTGTCATCGAAAGTGTTTCTAGGGACCTCACCGCCCCCTAGTCTCTTCATCAGATCAACCCATTTGCCCATTCGAGGATCCCTTGGGTTGCTAATGGTGGAAAATACCTTGGGTCGAAGCCCTGGTACTCTCTCTCTCTTGAAGGAGCACAAAATGGTTCCATATCAAAAATTTTTTGTTTGACCTTTTTTGATGGATGTAAGTTGCTTTTTCATGTTAGTCAAGAGGGGTGTACACCAATAAAAAACTAGTGTAAGACACTCTACTGCTAGACTCATCAAAACTGGAGAAGCCTGGTGCAAAGAGGCTGACCCATTCACTCTAGCAATGGTAAAGAGAATTATTCTCAAGGCTAAGCTCTCTACATGCTTAGTTGGAATTTGAGTTCCAATCTTCTTTGTCTTCCCTAGATAGTAGATATGTACATAGTCCTCTACACTGAGGCTCTCTTTAGTTCTTCCTGTCGAGTTGACCTTCTCTCCTCTTCAGGAAAGACCAACAATAAAATAGACATCCATTATTTCTATTCTTAGTGGAATTTGGTCAATGATGAACGCATCTTCTTTTGAATCCCGATAATGGATCAACATCTCTAGTAATCTAGTGTTTTCCTTCATGTTTGGCATCTTGAATTTTTTTAATAAACCACAACCTTTAAAGGCATCTAACACCATTTGATCACCCATCACTTCATTGTCAATTGCACTATGTTCTGTTTCTCTCCATGTGATAGACATCCTTCAAAACAAATGTTTTTGGATCATTAGAAATTGTGTTTTAAATTTTCAAACTGCACACATGTGGGTTCACTATATACATAGTCGTGTATAGGGTCATTTTATACATGATTATGACGTGTCCAACCCCTGTGTGTGCAGGGAACACATTTTTAAACTATTTTTATATGGTGAATTTTTAGAAAAAGACATTTGAAAAGCAATAAAATTTATCTAAGAATTATTTAGGAGATTACCTAGAGATTTGAAGGTTGAACTGACGGATGAATTAGATGGATTGAGGTTGCTTGAGCTTTTTCTCCAGATCTCCTTCACTCACTTGTTCACAATAAAAATGAAAAATTGTAAGTCAAAAGGTATTTGTATAGGTTGACATGTAAAAATCAATTTTTTCAAAATTTCATATTTTCTTTGCAAAAATTTATGAGCTTTGTGACCTTTTTGGCTTGGAGTGTTGGGATGGAGTGTTGGCTTGGAGTGACCCTTTGTAGATTATGAGAGACCACTTCGATTCCATGACCATAGACCCGTCATGGTAGGTATCATTTTTCACTGGCATATAGGTTAGCGGATATCATTTTCCATTGCATTTTGCATACTAGCCTCCATACTGCGATATCTTGGCCATAGGGTTGATCCCATAATGTCTTGGTTCTTAAACCATTTTCACTCGCCGACTTATAAAATCATGACGTGATGGTAAAGCCAACCTTTACATGGGCATCTTAGTTAGATCCTCGCTAGCATATGTTACCCATGTTGTTATACTGCATAGGCTCAAGAGTCCTCTTTAGTCTCACCATGAATTGTGTGTTGAAGCTTCATTCTCTTACTTCTTCACTATTTTTCTAGCTTTATACCCTAGAGGCTCCTTTGTGTTGAGTTGTACCATTGCACTGCAAGTGGATTATTTGCCTCTTTTTGGCCTCAAGCCGAATTCATTTGGACTCGAGTTTAAGCCTCTTTTTTAGCCAGACCTTTCTGTGAAATCAACCCTCTAATATTTTAGTATTTGCAACTTGACACCCACTTATCCATGGAAAGAACATTCCTTTGAGTGTCACTGACCAGTTTCGTCACCTTACATTGAGCATAGGCATGTTCCACTCCCAGGAACTATAACATATGTACTTCGACACTTGTTATTTCCAATGTATTATAGCCACTATTTTATTCTTCTTTTATGCTCTCTAAATATGAAAAAGACAAAAAAATTAAATATTCCAAAAAGAGTGGGAATGGGACATTACTTCCATGATTGATGGAAGCTAGAGTTAGCTATGTTTCCCTTGAACAAAGCACTTAGAATTAAGTCTTTCCTCCATTAGGATGGGCTTTAGTTTGACTTAGGAGAGCCTTAACCTTGTTATTGAGTGAGTACTCCTCCGGTTAGTTATCTCTTCCAATCATATGTAGAGTTTGTTTGTGCCTCTTGCACAAAAAACTTATACAAAGTTATCATACGCTTCCATATTGTCACATTTAAGTCGTACTTTTGTTCAAGGGAAGTAAATTTGAGTCAACCTTTCTGCAGTGTCTCTTGACTTATTTTCAATTGGCCATCCTTGGTTGTTAGAGTCATGTTCACTATCACATAAGCTATTTGGTCCTTTGCTCATGCTGGTTTGAGAAGGTCTCCATTGACTTCTTGCTAGAGGGTCTTGCTCTTATCGACTATGACAAATTTATCTAAAAGTAGACATAGAGTTGCACCCTAGCTCTATTTCCATCATTGATAGGTGACCTTATGCTCAACATCGATCAATATCATTAGTATTTGACTGAGTGGTTTCCCTTGTGTTCGAAGTCATCTTTCATTATCACACCTTGGGATTCATGCAATACCTTGGTTTCCACTTGACCCCATTGGTGGATTCCTCACCTCTGTGTTAGTTTTCATTATTTGGTGGTACAAAGCATTTCTATTGTGGGCTATCTACATCTTGTGTACACCAGAAACGTGCTTCAGTTTGTTTACTACATCCTTCTTCGTCTGATTCCTTCCAAGTTATTGGCCTGCAGGTTACACGCGCACTGGATTGATGAAGGATGGCTTAATGCATTCCTTCTAGTAGATATTTTCCCATCGACTTCAACTCATTACCCTGGGAACACGGTCTGGAGTCCATTTGGTAGTACCTTAGGGTTTGCAGTCATCAATGGCAGATTCCTTTGCTATCAACAGTGGGAATACATCATTGTCTCTTGATTTATATATTCTTCCAAGTGTTCAACTTCAAATAATTTATTCGCACTTGTTACATTGTACTGGGTACCTTAGCTCTCATCATCATTATCAGCGAGTAGTCTCACGTTTTTTAACATTATTCATCAATGACCGGTAATCAAACGATTTCTCACATGGTCGACTTCAGATCTTTTATTCCCATTATGTAGAAATGTACCACGATGGCTGGTGAAGACCTTGGGTTTGAATCAACATTTGTTGGTTCACTTGCAAGTTCCTCCTATTTCTGTTAGTGACACCATCTACCTTATATGTTTTAGTTCATCACAATGACATCCTATATGTTGGCACCTGAGTTGCATGGAGTAACATTTGTTCCACTATTTGAATTGGTACTTTTTGGATCAACTTTGTAACTTCAATGATCAACTTTCTACTTCAACATCATTGATCAATTCTTTATATGTGATATTGTGACATGTACTTCTATGGATATGATCAGATGATCCACTATGTATTTTCAGTTATTTTATACTTGTATACATATTGGGTTCGCTTTTGTATTTGATATGTAGACATGCTTTAATATCTCTAAGAATGGGTATGCTCACCTCACACAACAAATTTCGTTCTGATCTCTTCCACTGGCTTGGCAGGCTGAAATATGGTGAACTCCTCCCAGGTCCTCACATGATTCTTTCTATAAACATAATATATTTCAGCCATCATTTACCCCTTCTGACCTCATATATTAGGGGGCATCTGTTATAGCACCAGCTACCACCCTTGGTATATTTGATGCTCTATGATATGGCCTAGGGCAACCCTTCCCTAATAGACTTAGTCCATTTTCTAAAAAACAATGTTTTAAATCCCATTTGCGATTATGCCCTATCTAAAGTAAGTGTACATGTGGGTCAGCCTATACCCAACCTGCTTATATGTGTTAAAGCATTAAAAAATATATAATCTCCCCTAATTCAGGAGGGGTTTACTTGTTTGACTGGATACCCACCTGCTATAGCTTGTGGCTCAACTGTTTCCCAACTAAAAAAAATAATTTGGAGAAGTATAAATACATCTCCATAGGAAGGCCTAAAGGAGGAGGAACGATTAGATATTGATATTGTAGTCTATTACATTCATGATCAATTCTAAAGATATCCATGTTCCTTCTACACTCCCAGTCATAGGAAACCCTTGTTTCCTTCTTGAGATGTTCATCATCCCTTCATGACATACTTGTGTATACTTATGGAGGAGGATTGTTGAGGCTTGGGCAAGATGGATCCAGAGGACAGTTTCGCTTAGAGCTAGTGGACGACTCAGGTTGTAGTTCTTCTGTATTTTCTTTAGCTTACATTAATAAAGAGGCACTGTCTTTTTCCTGATGATTATGGTATTTGTGCATTAATTTATGTCATGATTTTCTTATAAAATCTCATGTTAATGCTTATTTCTTACATGCTTACATGATCTAACCTTGATATCATGAACATGTTTTCAATTAATTTTTGTGTATATGCTTTGCCTTGAATGAATTGCAGGTCTTAAAGTGTAAGGAAGAAGCAGAGGGTTTGAACCCTACCGAAACAACCTCAAACGTAGGACCTATGGGTAAGACCTTCTGTACCAAGTTTATCTATTTAAGTATTAGGACTGCTTATTTGTGTCTCTTTATGTTGTATGCCATCTACTCTATTGGGGTTCCCAACCCAATACGCTAGGGTGATTCTAACCAAAACATCGGGTGTAGTAGGGGGGCAGCAGCCCCCCCTATCAGGGGGTTTAAAGGGGTGGGTAGCCCCCCTCTACAGGGTTCGTGGCAGTGCCCCGGGGAAATTTGTTTTGGATCCTATATTAAGTGGGTGGACCTACCTATGGTTTTGTGCATGGTTTTTGCACATGGTTTTTGGCATGATGGTTTTCTGCCCATGGTATTTTGTAGATCCGGTCAAGGGAACTATGGTTATGTTCTAATCCAAGGTTAATGGATTGGGGTTTGTGGTTGGTTCAACATGTATATATATGTGTTGTAATGTTGAAAGGAATATAATGAAAAATAAATTTGTATTCCCGGTTTTGGGATCCAAGGGAAAATCTCTGTGTATATATGTTTTATGTTTTATGCTCTGGACATTGTTTATTTTCTGTTCTTTAGAATTCATATGCATGTAATTTTTGTACAGGGTTAAAACCTAAATCATACAAATTGAAGTATTTGGTGTCGAACTCGAACTTCAATATCTCCTTAGCTTTGACATTGGCATCTTTCAAGCTCTTAATCTCATACAATCCAATCCACAAAGGAAGATTGGGCCATGATGCCTTCTTCTTCTTGTGTAGTACTGATGATAACCTTGTGGAGAGGTGATATGATACCTCTTGCATGAACAACTTGTCCATGGCTTACCTTGATAGAACATGCAGAGGCTTCTCTCCACCAAACACTGTGATGAAGGTGCCACTAGGTGAGGCAAACCAATCTTCAATGTTAAGTATCGCCTCCATCGCTTCTTAGGACATGCAAGGTGGATCCCACTCAAAGATCATCTTGTACAATAGGATGATGAAATGGAAAATCAACCTAGACATTACTCCTCGGTAGATGCAGCCATAAAGCAACTTGCAATAAATATTGACAAAATTCTCTTTTAGTGTCCATGTCCAACTCATGCTAGGAAACTGGTGTTGGGCACATATTACATCCAATAAATATGTGGACATGCAGAATCTCGTTTTCTCATCCTTGACTAGATTTCGAGCGTTGCTCACATGGACTTTCAATTGATGAGCCAACAAGTCTGACCAGTTGAATGGGCTCCCATCACTCAACAACTAGTCCAATACAACAAACCAACCTTTAGGAAATGTCTTGATGCTTTCTTGACAGTATACTTAGAATGCAAAGACGATCAAGACTGGTAGGCCTTCTTGATATACTTTGTCTTGTTAACATGATTGGGTGTTTGTTTGAACTTTGACGACTCTTTCACCCATCGTTTGACTATATATCTCGTGTTCACCTGGCTGTGGGTGGCATAAAAAGGTGTGCCCATGCACCTCATCGACTGAGGTAAATGATACATCTGATGATAGTTCACCAACCTAAACGTGGCAAGCTCTATCCTGTTGGCACTGCTCAATATCATAGTCTTTGGATGTGTGTGTGAGACAATCTATCTGATAATGTTCGCACATGGGAAGATGGGGTACTTGCATGAAACCTTGTAAAATCCCAACTGCTTGATACTGATATAAACATGTCGGTCCTATATGTCCTCCTTGAATTCCTCTGCAAATATATCCTTGATCTGTTGCCATGTAAACGTCATGCCCTTCTCAATGAATAGCTAAGTGTCAGCATAAACTAGCAAGTTAACTGACACTTGCTCAATTGCTTCCCTAGTATTACTGTTGATAGTTTCGCTTGATGCATTTCTCTTAGAATCCATGTTAACTGTAACTACTAGAGATATGCTCAACAACTGTTGTACCTAGAGACAAAGAGGACACTCATGGCATGCAAATGTTATCTTAAAATAAAAATAAAATAAAATGCTATTTTTTGGGTGGGTTTTATGGGTTTTACCGAGAGCCCACTTGTGGCCTGCCTGAAATAACCAATTTGAGGTGCTATATATACACTCCTTGGGTAGGCCTAATAGATATAAGAAGAAGGATATCGACATTGTACTAGATTTCTCCCAGATAAAGTCTGCTTTTCCCCTTGCCTCATGCACTCCTAGTCTCTAGGAAACCCTGGTTTCTTTTGCATAGATTCTCAACATCCTTATCTAGCATCTACTTTCACTTATTAGAGAGGTTGTATTTGTGGCTCAGGCTGGACGAGTCTGAAGGAAGAATTCATCGGTGCCTTTGGCCTAGATTAGGTTGTATCTTTCCTATACTTACTATTGTTAATCAATAAAGAAGCTCATTTCTTGTTCCCAATATATATTGTCATCTTATGAATGATAGTTTATATGTTTATATATGATTATCTAACATATTACTCTATATGCACATTGAATTATCTATTATGTATATGCTTCTATGATTGCTTTGCAGGTCTTCACATCTTGAAGGAAGCAGAGGGTTTGGACCCTACGGGAACATCTTCAAACGTAGGACCCCCAAGTATGTCTCCAAATCCAATTTGATAATTATTAGGTTTGGCATGCTTGTTTGAGTGTTCTTTGTTGATTATCTTACCCTTCTTTGTTGAGGTTTTCAACCCTTTCCTAAGGGAAATTTTCCTGCCAATAGAGATGACACACTTTCATGCATATGTCGTGAATGATTGTAATACTATTATTTTATTGTTTTTATTGTAAGTTTATGTTTCTACATACTAATGATAATGAACTACTTCATTGGATTTAGAATGCATCTTTGAAATGTTTGTTTTTGCTTTCACAATTATTATTTCTTTGTGAACTATTCACAAGATAACTAATGATTATTTCATATATATGTTATTGGTTTAAGGGGGCCTTACCTAGTTTCAGAGTGTACTTCTCACCAACAAAAACCTCAACCTAGCCCATTCGGCAATGAACTGTAAGCAGATTGCAGTCTCACCCGAAGTGGTTATGGGAGGTTGCAGAATCAAGTTTCTGCATCCAGAGGGATATCCGCACCATGGAACCCATATATTCACTTATATTTTATACATATATACAACCTTTCATACATAAATAACTCTGTGTTGATGATTAACTTCACAGGTTTGCACATATCGCCTAAACATATCAGAAAACAACATAACATGTATTCTTTCACATAATTCAATAAAAAGCATGCATGATGATTTTTATAACAATAGATAATGAACATAGAAAGATGCACAATACTTTTCTAAAAATTCTTCTTTACTAATAAGGGTCTACAATACATACACTTCTCTGACCTACGCACCCAGCTATAGGTGGTCTGCACACTCTTCCAAGGCCTCTGGGCACTCAGCTGTGGAGCCTTCCCAAAAATATAGACCCAAGATAGAAAATATGATCAAGTTATGAATTCTATCTATTCTTAGCTATCTTCAACAAAGTATTATATCTTCTTTATATAACTTTCATTACTACAACACCATGGTTCACATATGATTGATTCGACAAAAAAATAAACTAATACCTGATACCTGTTATAAAATAAGGGACTTTGACCCGGGAATTAGACTTTAAGGAGGGTTTTATGCTAGAGGGCGCATGACAGCGGGAGCGTAACCTAGGAGAACAGCGATCAGCGCCGACACCTCAGCTTCGGCCGTGAGGCCTGCACATTCTGGGCCCTGGCCGCTGCCATGGCCCATCCAGACCCATCCCAGGGGGACTCTGAGAAAGCTTTCTCAGATCTGGTAAAGTCCCTCCCCCCTTCCCGCCCCAAACCTGCAACTTCAAAATTCGTTAAAAAACTGGATATACTCCAAGAAGTCCAGCTGCCCCCATCTCTTCCTCGAATGGCAACATTATCTCTAGCAGAAAAAGGACTAATAGGACAGTTTACGGGCTTATGGCCCTCACCAAGAACAGTTCAAAGATGGGTGGAGAGGAACTGGTCCGACAAAATCCAAGGAAAGATCTCAATCCGTTTCTGTGGCAAAGGTTACTACACCTTTCATTTCGAATCCAAAGCAGATAAGGATCTTATTTTCAGGAATGGCCCCTATTTCATGGATTCCCGTGGGCTTTATTTAAATAAGTGGACTCCCGACTTCGATCTAGAACTGGACATCCCCAACACAGTTCCAGTATGGGTCCGTCTTCCTCATCTGCCCTTGCACTGTTGGGGAGATGAATCGATCAAAGCAATCGGGAACGCGGTTGGGAAATACATCGACAGAAGTGAACCCAAGGACAACATGCAAGCCTGTGCAAGGATTTGCGTGGAAGTGGACCTCGGAAAAGGACTGCCGGAAGCCATCAAGCTCAAGGTGGATGACTGGAGCTACATACAGCAGCTGGACTACGAGCAGATACCCTTCAAATGCAAGGTATGTCATGAATATGGGGACTTTGCTAATAGATGCACTAAAGTAACTAATTTGGAAATTGAAGATCAAGGAGGACAATGGGAAACTGTAAAAAAAAAGAAAGCAGCCCCCCCATCTAAACCTGAATCATCCTCTGAACTGCCTGGTTCCTCCTCCCAGCGCCCTAAGTCTCCCCCCCCTAAACCTCCGGGCCCATCCCAAGATCCGCCCTTCCCCTCATCCTCCAACCTTTTCTTAATCCTTGCCTCTAAAGATCCTCAATCCGATCAGCCCTCCTAAGAATTGCCTGATCCCCCCTTGATCTCTTCGACCCTCTCCCAGCCTTCCTCAGAGCCTCCTCCTCTTAGAACCACCAGAAGCTACTCAAAAGAAATAGGCACTTCAAGTGACCTTCATAAGAAGCCTGGCCCAGGAAGGAAGTCAGCTAAGAAGCATCGAGAAGAAAGTACTCAAAAGGACATTGCCCTTGGATTCCAAACCCCTATGGAATCATTCATGACAGGACATCAGGAAAAGGAAATAGCAGGGAAAGATTTCGAGAGGCGAGCACCTCCCCGCTCGAATGCCCCATGATGAAGCTCCTAACCTGGAACAACAGGGGCATGGGGCACCCCTCCAAAACAACTGCCTTAAGAGACCTTCTTCAAAATGAAAGACCCGAAATCCTGTTGATTCAAGAAACCAAACAAAACCAAAATGAAATGCATAAGATCTTAGATGCCCAAAGGAACTTCTCAGGCGTCATTAGCAGCTCCAAAGGAGCATCTGGAGGAATTGTAACCATGTGGAACAGCCAATACTGGGATTGTAAGTCAACCATATACAACCAAAATTGGTTAAGGACCAATCTGAACAGTAAAGAGGAGAACTGTGACCTCATCATATACAAGGTCTACATCCCCAACCATTATAGAGAAAAGGAGCAGTGCTGGAAGGAGCTGAAAGAAAACATTGATAATGAGCAAACTTCAAACATCATATTAGCTGGAGATTTCAATTTAATCCTCCACGCGAACGAGAAAAGAGGAGGCAATTTCATGCACGACCCCTTCAGAAGTCAGCTGGAGGGAATAATGCTAGAGCATGAAATGGTTGACATCATTCCAAAAAACCGAAAATACACATGGAACAATCGAAGGATGGGGCCAGGCAATATTATGGAACGATTGGATAGAATTTTGATCAACATCACCCTCCTCTCTTCCTTTGGAGCGTGCCACACCAAAATTCTCAGCTCCACAGCTTCTGATCACTTCCCCATACTCCTCACGATAGAATCCCACCTCCAATTGGGACCAATTCCATTCAGATATAATCCGCTATGGAGAAACAACGCATCTGCTGAAGCAATCATAGAGGCCACCTGGAAACAGCACGTAGAAGGCTCCCCCAGCCATATATGGGAAACAAAAATCAGGAGTGTAAGAAAAGCGCTCAAAGAATGGGAAAAAATCAGCTATCAAGAACCAGAAAACATAAAAAAAAATAAAGCAAGACTTGGAGAAAGTTCAGAAACAAATAGAAGACCAAGGACTCACTCTTCAACTAAAAAACAAGGAATGGGAAATACAGGGACAACTCATGCACATCAATAGAGAAGAAGAGATAAAGTGGAGGATTAAATCGAGACAGCTATGGTTGAAAGAAGGAGATAAAAATACAGCATACTTCCACAAGCAAGCTACAGCCAGGAAAACAAGGAACAACGTTAGTGCTATTAATGATAGCGAAGGCAATCATCACAATAACCAAGAAGACATCAAGAGGGCAGCCTCTCTTCATTTTAGGAGTCTTCTTACTGAAGTTCAAGAAGAAGTTGATTACTCTGAGCTGCTGCAATACGTCCCCAAAGGCATAACCCAAGGAATGAATGAAAGTCTAAATCGAGAAATAGAGGAGGAAGAGATCAGGAAAGCAATCTGGACCCTGCAGCCGGACAAGTCACTGGGACCAGATGTTTTTCCAATCAACTTTTACAGGGATCATTGGCAGCTGATAAAAAAAGATCTTGCAAAAATGCTGAGAGGAATACAAAGGAAAGGGAAAATGGGAGGCTTCACAAATTCAACCTTCCTTGCTCTCATTCCCAAGGAAAATCGGACCACCTCTTTCTCCAGGTTCCGGCCAATATCCTTGTGCAATTCTTCATATAAGATATTCACGAAAATCATAGCTATGAGACTCCAGCCCCTCCTTCCATCCTTGATATCTGAAAATCAAGGTGGCTTTCTTTCCAACAGGAAAATCCATGACACTATTACTTTGGTCCAAGAAGCCATTCACTCTAGCACCTCAAGACAAGAGAAAGGATTTGTTCTCAAACTCGACTTAGCCAATGCCTTTGATCGAGTAAGGCACTCCTTCTTGTTTGTTGTCCTGAACAAAATGGGTTTCAATTCCTCTTTTATCAACACCATTGCTGCTTGCATATCAGGACCATGGATATCACCCCTGATTAACGGTCGCCCCTGTGAAGCCTTCCAATCCTCTAGAGGACTAAGGCAAGGTTGCCCTCTATCTCCTTACCTATTCATTCTTATGGCTGAATCCTTTAGCAGTGCTCTGGATCACAATAGAAGAGTCGGCCTCATCACAGGCATCAAATTTGGGAATGGAGTCAAGAATATTAACCACTCCCAATTTGCTGATGACACTCTCTTGATTGGAGGGGCCTCTGCAACCACAGCAAGGCGCTTCAAAACCCTCCTCGACCAATTCATGGACTACTCAGGGGGAGCGGTCAATTTCCACAAAAGTTGCGTCTAACATTTCTAATCAAACATCCCATAGCATCGCCAACATCTTTGGAGTCACATACAAAGCAAAATGGGATCACTTTTCCTACCTTGGGATGCCGGTCAGCCTGGGACCATTAAAAGCAGCGACATGGAATGAAATAATAGACAAATTCAAGAGGAAAGTCCAACAATGGGGAACTCATTGGCTCAAACCGGCAGGCAGACTAATTCTGCTCAAATCAGGTATAACCTCCCTTCCCCTATATAGATTTACTCTTTATCAAGCCCCGACTATTTTTCATCATAAACTGGAAGTCGCCCTCCGAAATTTCCTGTGGCAAGGAGGGAAAAAAGAAAAGAATAGATTTAACTTGGTCAGCTGGAAAAGTGTTATCCAATCTCAGGATAGAGGAGGTCTGGGAATAAGAGCTCCTAAAATTCTCAATCTAGCATTTGGGATCAAAATGGCCTGGAGGCTAATCAATGAACCAAAAGCTTGGTGGAAGCAAGTCATAGAAATCAAATACCTCAACGGCACAAGACAAATGCTTCTAGAAGATGGCATTCCCAATAGGGATTCCTCCAAAATTTGGCACCTCTGCAAGAAAGCAATCCCTTTCCTCAGGCAAAACACTTCAAAAATCCCTGGAGGAGGGGACAACATTAACTTTGCCACTGATAAGATAATGGGACTCCAACCTCTAAATACTATTGAAGAAACCCTCCCGATCATCCATTATCTCAATAGTAAATGCATTCAGAGACTTGGACAAATCTTGAAATGGGATCCGGATACATATGCTTGGACAGATTGGGATTTCCCAGGTATACCTTCAGCCTTGGAAGCGAGCCTCAATGCTCTCAAAGCAAATCTTCATAATAGAGCCCCAATAAAAAAAGGAGCAGCAGATGGACTTCGATGGGATCCCACGGGATCAAATTATACCATCAAGTCAGGACACCATTATATCTGCAACAACACATATCAGATCCCCATCTGGAATCATTGGCGAATAATCTGGAAATCAGAGGCCATCCCAAAAATTAAATTCTTCACATGGCTGTTACTAAAAGGCAAAGTTCTCACAGCAGAAAATTTAAGAAAGAGAGGGATCAACGGTCCATCCAGATGCCCCAAATGCTGCTCAGCAGAGGAGACAATACAACATTTATTCATAGACTACCCCTTCACCAAAAGATGCTGGACCAAAATGTCATCCATGGGAAATATAAACTGGCATCCCCATCACAACATTGCTAAGACTCTGTATGAATGGAAAAAGAATTGTCCATGGAAAGACAAAAGGAGCAGGATTGTGAAAAGAATTTGGGACACCATTCCTCACTCCTTACTATGGAGAATTTGGCTATCAAGGAACAAAAAGATCTTCCAAAATAAAGAGAGCAATGTCTGAACAACATGCAGCAAAGCCCACATCTTGGCTCAAGAGGCAATAGCAGCCAAACACAAGGGAAAAATCCAAGCAAAGGATTACACAGTGGAGGAAAGAATTGTCATCAGTCACAACCTGGAACGGCCAGGTCAACGCCAGGAGATTCAAAAAACTGCCAGACAGCAGCAAACTCAAACCAAGGATTGGGAAATAAGACTATCAGCTCAAGATTACAAGGGGTGGATACAGAGCAACAATTGTACAACATTATACTTCGACGGGGCCTCAAAATCGAACCCAGACCAAGCAGGAGCAGGAGGAGTAATTTTGAATGAGGCAGGGGACAATATTTGCAGTTATGAATGGAGCCTGGGAGAGAAAACAAATAACAATGCAGAGGCATTAGCCTTATACCAAGGATTACTTCAACTAAAGAACCTGGGTATTAAAAGAGCTTTAGTTTTTGGGGATTCGGCAATTATAATTCGCCTCATGATCTATAACCAGCGATCCCCCAACAACAACCTTCAGCAGCACATAGAGCGTATCAAGCTCCTCCTCAAAAATTTTGATGACATCAAGTTTTATCACGTTCTCCGCACTCTAAATAAGAAGGCAGACAAGCAAGCGAACAATGCTGTAGGAAGGATGGCATGAGCGTTAAGGTGCAACGAAATAGACAGTTTCCACCCACTACCATGAAGAATAATCATCATTGCACAGTCCAGCAATGCTTGGTCAAACAAGCGTGCGATGGACAAGGACTATCCAGAAGCAGGACATTCCTCAGTAATCACAGCACGCAAAATCAGGCTCAACCGACCCTTGACAGAAGCAATCACTGGACTACAAACATCAGCGATCACTTCAACGCCGGCATCAACAAAAAAGGTTCAGCAAAGGAGGATTGTCTGAAGGATTTGGATCAGACCACCATCCCTCTCGTGATTCTGGATCTTTCTTGGAAACCCGATCACCACCCGCTTCATTCTATAAATGTGACTTTCAGCTCCCAAAGCATCACTCATCAGCCCACTCTCGACGATCAAGAATCAGTGCAGAAGCCTCAATTTGGAGCGAGCAAGCCTCCTCAGACTTATTGGCGGGGCACCTCTCTGGTATCGTCTCTTCATTTACTGTTTAGTTTCACTCTAATTAGTGCTCTTGTGATATACAGGAACGCCAAAGCCAGAGCTTGTAAGGTAGCTCCCTCTACAACTCTCCTCTCTGCTCCCTCAGCTCCACACCCCTTTCAATACAGCCCCGCATCTCCTCTTTTCTCCATCTTGAAATCCTTCTGTTTCACCTTCTCTCCCAGCATCCGACACCTGGGTTTCCTCTCCTCGGCTATGCGCTGTGGGATCCCCTTAAACTCTCTCTTCTCAAGCAGAACGGTCAAAATAATCGCGGGCCTTATCCACTCTCCAATCAATATCAACAGACCTCGTATTCTTGACAGCCCTTCTTTTAACGCCCTTAAATTTCCCTCTTTTCCCGCCTCTGTTTTCAACAACTACACCTACCGCACCATCTCTCCAATAATGGTGCGCAACGAAGACTGCCTGCATTGTGCAGATTTGCAGGCAGAGCTAGAGGAAATAAGAACTCAGCAGACTATCCTCGATGACAAGCAAAAACTCCTGGATGCAAGACTGGAAGAGCATGACAGACGCCTGGATGAGTAGAACCGAAGGATTTTTGAACAAGACCGCATCATGACTGAGAAATACAAGGCGGAAATTCAGCTGTTCATGCACAAAGCAACATCCCTTCAAGAGCAGTTTAGACAACTTACCAATCGCTGTGCCCATGCTGAAGAATCAATATCCATACTCAAGTACATGATGGACAAGAAAAACAACATTGCCACCAGCTCTTCCAGCGTTAAGCAAGAAGCAAAAGATGATCAGCCGGAGGAATCTACGGCAAGGCACATTCAACATATCATGATAGATTAAATGAACTGTAAATGCATCTTTCTGTTATTTTCTTTCATCAGAATCTATAGTAGCACTGTATTAGATAGTAGTAAAAGCAGCAAAGTAAGGATCAAGGAGGTAGTCTCTTTTTGTAAACCCCTTGATCAAAGTCAAACACCGCATATTATGTACCAGAGGAGACTGAACCCCTGGAATTTTTCAGAATATAATACATAGCAGCCGAACTTTAAAAAAAAAAATAAGAAAAAAATAAGGGACTTTGACCCACCCCAAAGCCCCTAAACATTGTGTGATGAATAGAAGTTTTCCAACTCTGCATGCTCCACTCCTCAAAATTCGTCCTGAGTCACTCAGCTGTAGTTCCCTTGATTTTCGCTACAATTCCATTGTAGACTTCATTATACTATTGGACCATCTCTGCCATTTGTTTTTCCTCTTGGTGCAGCTCTTCCAACAATGCCTCTGTGGTTGGGCCAACAGCCTTCTGCAGTATTTTTGTCTCCCTTTTCTTCAACTCTTTGAGCCTTTTGTCCATTGCCTAAGAAATTTGGAGGGGGTCATCCTGCCACGGTTGAGTCCCCTCTTGCAAAATTTTCTCCTTTCTCCGAAGATCATCTACATTCTTTTGGAGGTTCTTTCCTTCGGTAATACTAGCGAGCCTTTCCAAGACTAGTAGGGCCTTCATAGCTTCCAAGATCTCATCACGCTACTTCTTCTTCACCTATAATTCCTCCTCGATCTTCTGGATGTTTGTATCCTCCTGCTTTGAGGTCCAAATCTACATTGTGTCATCTAGTAATTTCCTTCTGTCCGTCATTGTGTCAGAGATGCCTTTTAATGATGCTTTTAAGTTGTTTTTCCTTTGATATTACACTTTTGGTGGTGTGTCTAGCTACAACCTTATTTGTAGCTATGATATATGCACTTCATACTCGAATTTCATCTTTGCTAATGTATTCTTTGATTCCTTGACCACGAAGGCAAGCTTCGCAACCTTCTCTGTTGGTGGTTACTCCTCATGGACTTTCACGTTTGGGAATGTGGTGCAAGTATCTTCGATGGTATTTTCCAATTGTTAGTTTCACAACCATACATCATCTCTTTGCTTAGACATATGCTCCAGTTCCTTCTTCAATGCAGTTTTCTCCTTTTCTACCTGCATAGTCAATAGTGAGGTTTGTTGTTCCCTCTCCTCTAGCTCGATTGTTAAACTTTGATGGAATTGGTGAAGTGCCTAAATGGGCAGCATGGAAATATTCATGTTAACGGTCTTCCATTCTTTGGCTCATTATTTTTCCTCAAATGTGTCGAATTGTAGTGCCTCAACTGGCACCTGAAAAATTCTAACGCCAAATTGTGTCTCTATTCTTTTCTCTACCTCTAGTGGCTGAGTTATTTGTTCTGGTTGTTTTGCTATTTGCAGCAACGCCTTCAGCTCCGTGATGCCCTGTTGTACCTTAGCCAAGCTCACTCTATAGCGATCATCAATTCTATCCTAGGTCTTTGCTGTGATCTCCTAGACCTTCTCTTTGATCTCGTCGATGTCCCCATTAGTGAGGACAAGTGATACTGCACGCTTAGACTTATCTACTTTCTAATTTTTTCTCTTCCCACCACAGTTATTGGTACTCTCCTTTTGACAATAAAAGGTGAATCCTCTAATACTCCTGCATCATTGAGGGATTCCTCATGCTCCTACTTGGTTTCCTATGTTTCTATCTTTGTATCCTTTCCACTTGTACTTGCATCCTGTGAGGTACCCTTCTCTGTTTCAATCGCTCCACTAGGTGGAGTCATCCATTCTTCCAGCTAGCATTGTACTACTATGAGAAAATCATCTTCATTTACTAAGTATGGCAATGGGTGCCATGTCCTTGTCGAATCCTTCATTACCTTCACATAGGCTCCGTGGAAGTCCAATTTGAAGTCTGCAATGTGAAAATAATGCTTATATAAACTAGGTGACAACCTTGGATGCTGATTAACCACAAATAAGATCCTATTCTCTATTGCGCGCATTGACTCCTTAGTAAACTAGAGGGAGGCATACCTTGCTACTTTAGAAATATCCACGTCGACAGATGGAAATTGTGAGTCTTTTGATTCTTTCCACACAACTAGCACAATGAGGATTATTAGCCAAGCATAGTGCAATGTCTTCCCCTCTTCCTGTGCTTCCTTGCAATCTATAAAAAATTCCTTGCACAAATAGGAAGCCTAGTTAAACTGGACCCCTGTGCTGAACTATGCAGCTAAATATACTACTGCTGTAGGTACCTCATTGGCCTTGCACTTCCTCATTATCTTACTCGTGAATATGTGCACGACGAAACACACTCCTTGGTTATCAATGGAATTGATATCATATCCCCGTGAATTCTTCACTAGTCCGAATTTGTCCTTCATTGTTTGTGTCATCTCCTTGTCCTTATATTTTCCCATAAATTCTTCTGCGGGGTCTTTTCCTTGATGAGGCAACATTGTGATTCCTCTGATCAACATCTCATCGATTAGGATCCTCGTCCCTAGCTAGAGGCATCCATCATGTACCAGTAGGAGGAGTTCTTACACACACTTTGTACTAGATGTGCTTCTACTAAAGTGTGGAAAATTCAACATGTTTAAGAGGCCTTCTCTCTACATTCGTGTAGCCCATTGGTGTGACTCCAACCTCATGACTTTAATTTCTGGGTATTGAACCTACTTTAGATATCTACTTGGTTCAAGTTGCAGGTATTTGGTCTGATCATTAAAGTGCCAATCTCCAATCTTCAATTGTGGGATCTTACACAACACTTCTCCATTAAATGACACTTCCTCCAGCAACAATGGAGTGTACATGCCAAACTTTCCATCCTTTGGATCCTTAACTAGCTTGGCGCTCGGTTTTCATGGTGGCATGTAAGGTGGGAGCACAATGGGAATCTCTTCGTCCCCTGTCTCCATTTGGTAAAATTCAGTCTCCTCTTCACTATCATTGATATGTTGAGGCACCTTCTGCTGCATGGATTTCTTTCCTTTCATATGCTTCTTCCCATTCTCTTCTTTGTTCTTCGTGTGCACTTCCTTCTATGTTTTCTTCCTCACGGATGTTCTTAGTTCCGCCCCGGAGATCTCAATTGGTCTCTTCTCCTATTTATTATGTGGTTGTTCTTTTGTGGGTACCTACCTTCTTGACGACCTTAGGCACTGTTAGCTCTTGAAATTTCACCTTAGGCTGAAAAAGACAAACCTCAAGGCAACATCAAACCTTTTAGCCTCGTAGCTAGCCCTACGGGGCAGGAGAAGGCTCTCTCCGGTCTATCTCGTAAAATCTTCAATGGATGAGATGACCAATAAGGTAACACTGATATTAGGCTAGTAAAATGATTAGAAGGATCGATTTTAAAATTTTTGGGCTTTTGGTGGCAAAATGAGGAAGTGGCAATTTTGGGTGCGGGGATTTGACACAGTTTCTGCAGGGGATTCTTTGGGGCGAGATAGGAGACCGTATTGATGCCTTAAGCTAAGGTGAATGGATGAGAAAGACATGTGAGGAGATAAGGAGGGAAAACAATAACTTTGAATCCTCCCTAAACAATAGAAAATATTGAAATTAAACAAACTTAAAAGCAGAGCATGACAGTCATGAATTCTTACTTTAACACTTCGTTTGTTTAATATGCAGAAGGAAAAGAAAG